>JAHCLQ010000944.1:0-61484 GCA_023678885.1 Pogostemon cablin | reverse complement strand
CTTCATTTTGATGCTCCTTTTCTCGTTACGATTTGCATTTCCTTCGTTTCGATGCATATTTCCTTCATTTTGATGTTCCTTTTGTCGTTACGATTAACATTTCATTCGTTTTGATGCAAATTTCCTTCTTTTTGATGCTCGTTTTCTCGTTACTATCAATATTTCCTTTATTTCGATGCATATTTCCTACGCTTTGATTCTCATTTTCTCTTTACGATCAATATTACCTTCGTTTCGATGCATATTTCCTTCATTTTGATGCTCATTTTCTCATTACGATCAGCATTTCCTTCGTTTTGATGCATATTTACTTCATTTTGATGCTCCTTTTCTCGTTACGATCAATATTTCATTCGTTTTGATGCAGATTTCCTTCTTTTTTATGCTCGTTTTCTCGTTACGATCAATATTTACTTCGTTTCGATGAATATTTCCTTCATTTTAATGCTCATTTTCTCGTTACGATCAATATTTCCTTCGTTTCGATGCTCCTTTTCTTGTTAGGATCAGTATTTCCTTCGTTTCGATGCACATTTACTTCATTTTGATGCTCATTTTCTCGTTACGATCAACATTTCGTTCGTTTCGATGCAGATTTCCTTCTTTTTTATGCTCATTTTCTCATTACGATCGATATTTCCTTCGTTTCGATGAATATTTCCTTCATTTTAATGCTCATTTTCTCGTTACGATCATTATTTCCTTCGTTTCGATGCATATTTCCTTCATTTTGATGCTCCTTTTCTTGTTACGATCAGCATTTCCTTCGTTTTGATGCATATTTACTTCATTTTGATGCTCCTTTTCTCGTTACGATCAACATTTCATTCGTTTCGATGCAGATTTCCTTCTTTTTGATGCTCGTTTTCTCATTACGATCAATATTTCCTTCATTTCGATGCATATTTCCTTCATTTTGATGCTCATTTTCTCGTTATGATCAATATTTCCTTAGTTTCGATGTATATTTCCTTCATTTTGATGCTTATTTTCTCGTTACGATCAACATTTCCTTCGTTTCGATGAATATGTCCTTCATTTTGAAGCTCCTTTTCTCGTTACGATCTGCATTTCCTTCGTTTCGATGCATATTTCCTTTATTTTGATGTTCCTTTTCTCGTTACGATTAAATTTCGTTCGTTTTGATGCAAATTTCCTTCCTTTTGATGCTCGTTTTCTCGTTACGATCAATATTTCCTTTATTTCGATGCATATTTCCTACGTTTTGATTCTCATTTTCTCTTTACGATCAATATTACCTTCGTTTCGATGCATATTTCCTTCATTTTGATGCTCATTTTCTCATTACGATCAGCATTTCCTTCGTTTTGATGCATATTTACTTCATTTTGATGCTCCTTTTCTCGTTACGATCAATATTTCATTCGTTTTGATGCAGTTTTCCTTCTTTTTTATGCTCGTTTTCTCGTTACAATCAATATTTACTTCGTTTCGATGAATATTTCCTTTATTTTAATGCTCATTTTCTCGTTACGATCAACATTTCCTTCGTTTCGATGCATATTTCCTTCATTTTGATGCACATTTTCTCGTTACGATCAATATTTCCTTAGTTTCGATGTATATTTCCTTCATTTTGATGCTTATTTTCTCGTTACGATCAACATTTCCTTCGTTTCGATGCATATGTCCTTCATTTTGATGCTCCTTTTCTCGTTACGATCTGCATTTCCTTCGTTTCGATGCATATTTCCTTCATTTTGATGTTCCTTTTCTCGTTATGATTAAATTTCATTCGTTTTGATGCAAATTTCCTTCCTTTTGATGCTCGTTTTCTCGTTACGATCAATATTTCCTTTATTTCGATGCATATTTCCTACGTTTTGATTCTCATTTTCTCTTTACGATCGATATTACCTTCGTTTCGATGCATATTTCCTTCATTTTGATGCTCATTTTCTCATTACGATCAGCATTTCCTTCGTTTTGATGCATATTTACTTCATTTTGATGCTCCTTTTATCGTTACGATCAATATTTCATTCGTTTTGATGCAGATTTCCTTCTTTTTTATGCTCGTTTTCTCATTACAATCAATATTTACTTCGTTTCGATGAATATTTCCTTTATTTTAATGCTCATTTTCTCGTTACGATCAATATTTCCTTCATTTCGATGCATATTTCCTTCATTTTGAAGCTCATTTTCTCGTTACGATCAATATTTCATTAGTTTCGATGTATATTTCCTTCATTTTGATGCTCGTTTTCTCATTACGATCAGCATTTCCTTCGTTTTGATGCATATTTACTTCATTTTGATGCTCCTTTTATCGTTACGATCAATATTTCATTCGTTTTGATGCAGATTTCCTTCTTTTTTATGCTCGTTTTCTCATTACAATCAATATTTACTTCGTTTCGATGAATATTTCTTTTATTTTAATGCTCATTTTCTCGTTACGATCAATATTTCCTTCGTTTCGATGCATATTTCCTTCATTTTGATGCTCATTTTCTCGTTACGATCAATATTTCCTTAGTTTCGATGTATATTTCCTTCATTTTGATGCTCATTTTCTCATTATGATCAGCATTTCCTTCGTTTCGATGCATATTTACTTCATTTTGATGCTCCTTTCTTGTTACGATCAACATTTCATTCGTTTCGATGTAGATTTCCTTCTTTTTGATGCTCATTTTCTCGTTACGATCAATATTTCCTTCGTTTCGATGCATATTTCCTTCATTTTGATGCTCATTTTCTCGTTATGATCAGCATTTCCTTCGTTTCGATGCATATTTACTTTATTTTGATGCTCCTTTTCTTGTTACGATCAACATTTCATTCGTTTCGATGCAGATTTCCTTCTTTTTGATGCTCGTTTTCTCGTTACGATCAATATTTCCTTTGTTTTGATTCTCATTTTCTCGTTACGATCAATATTACCTTCGTTTCGATGCATATTTCCTTCATTTTGATGCTCCTTTTCTCGTTACGATCAACATTACCTACGTTTCGATGCATATTTTCTTCATTTTGATGCTCCTTTTCTCATTACGATCAACATTTCCTTCGTTTCGATGCATATTTCTTTCGTTTTGATTCTCATTTTCTCTTTACGCTCAACATTACCTTCGTTTCGATGCATATTTACTTCATTTTGTTGCTCCTTTTCTCGTTATGATCAACATTTTCTTCGTTTCGATGAATATTTCATTCATTTTAATGCTCATTTTCTCGTTACGATCAATATTTCCTTCGTTTCGATGTATATTTCCTTAATTTTGATGCTCCTTTTCTCTTTACGATCAACATTTCATTCGTTTCGATGCATATTTCCTTCATTTTAAAGCTCATTTTCTCGTTACGATCAAAATTTCCTTCGTTTCGATTCATATTTCCTTCATTTTGATGCTCCTTTTCTCGTTACGATTTGCATTTCCTTCGTTTCGATGCATATTTCCTTCATTTTGATGTTCCTTTTGTCGTTACGATTAACATTTCATTCGTTTTGATGCAAATTTCCTTCTTTTTGATGCTCGTTTTCTCGTTACTATCAATATTTCCTTTATTTCGATGCATATTTCCTACGCTTTGATTCTCATTTTCTCTTTACGATCAATATTACCTTCGTTTCGATGCATATTTCCTTCATTTTGATGCTCATTTTCTCATTACGATCAGCATTTCCTTCGTTTTGATGCATATTTACTTCATTTTGATGCTCCTTTTCTCGTTACGATCAATATTTCATTCGTTTTGATGCAGATTTCCTTCTTTTTTATGCTCGTTTTCTCGTTACGATCAATATTTACTTCGTTTCGATGAATATTTCCTTCATTTTAATGCTCATTTTCTCGTTACGATCAATATTTCCTTCGTTTCGATGCTCCTTTTCTTGTTAGGATCAGTATTTCCTTCGTTTCGATGCACATTTACTTCATTTTGATGCTCATTTTCTCGTTACGATCAACATTTCGTTCGTTTCGATGCAGATTTCCTTCTTTTTTATGCTCGTTTTCTCATTACGATCGATATTTCCTTCGTTTCGATGAATATTTCCTTCATTTTAATGCTCATTTTCTCGTTACGATCATTATTTCCTTCGTTTCGATGCATATTTCCTTCATTTTGATGCTCCTTTTCTTGTTACGATCAGCATTTCCTTCGTTTTGATGCATATTTACTTCATTTTGATGCTCCTTTTCTCGTTACGATCAACATTTCATTCGTTTCGATGCAGATTTCCTTCTTTTTTATGCTCGTTTTCTCATTACGATCAATATTTCCTTCATTTCGATGCATATTTCCTTCATTTTGATGCTCATTTTCTCGTTATGATCAATATTTCCTTAGTTTCGATGTATATTTCCTTCATTTTGATGCTTATTTTCTCGTTACGATCAACATTTCCTTCGTTTCGATGAATATGTCCTTCATTTTGAAGCTCCTTTTCTCGTTACGATCTGCATTTCCTTCGTTTCGATGCATATTTCCTTTATTTTGATGTTCCTTTTCTCGTTACGATTAAATTTCGTTCGTTTTGATGCAAATTTCCTTCCTTTTGATGCTTGTTTTCTCGTTAAGATCAATATTTCCTTTATTTCGATGCATATTTCCTACGTTTTGATTCTCATTTTCTCTTTACGATCAATATTATATTCGTTTCGATGCATATTTCCTTCATTTTGATGCTCATTTTCTCATTACGATCAGCATTTCATTCGTTTTGATCCTTCTTTTTTATGCTCGTTTTCTCGTTACAATCAATATTTACTTCGTTTCGATGAATATTTCCTTTATTTTAATGCTCATTTTCTCGTTACGATCAATATTTCCTTCGTTTCGATGCATATTTCCTTCATTTTGATGCACATTTTCTCGTTACGATCAATATTTCCTTAGTTTCGATGTATATTTCCTTCATTTTGATGCTTATTTTCTTGTTACGATCAACATTTCCTTCGTTTCGATGCATATGTCATTCATTTTGATGCTCCTTTTCTCGTTACGATCTGCATTTCCTTCGTTTCGATGCATATTTCCTTCATTTTGATGTTCCTTTTCTCGTTACGATTAAATTTCATTCGTTTTGATGCAAATTTCCTTCCTTTTGATGCTCGTTTTCTCGTTACGATCAATATTTCCTTTATTTCGATGCATATTTCCTACGTTTTGATTCTCATTTTCTCTTTACGATCAATATTACCTTCGTTTCGATGCATATTTCCTTCATTTTGATGCTCATTTTCTCATTACGATCAGCATTTCCTTCGTTTTGATGCATATTTACTTTATTTTGATGCTTCTTTTCTCGTTACGATCAATATTTCATTCGTTTTGATGCAGATTTCCTTCTTTTTTATGCTCGTTTTCTCGTTACAATCAATATTTACTTCGTTTCGATGAATATTTCCTTTATTTTTATGCTTATTTTCTCGTTACGATCAATATTTCCTTCGTTTCGATGCATATTTCCTTCATTTTGATGCTCATTTTCTCGTTACGATCAATATTTCCTTAGTTTCGATGTATATTTCCTTCATTTTGATGCTCATTTTCTCGTTACGATCAATATTTCCTTCGTTTCGATGCATATGTCCTTTATTTTGATGCTCCTTTTCTCGTTACGATCTGCATTACCTTCGTTTCGATGCATATTTCCTTCATTTTGATGTTCCTTTTCTCGTTACGATTAACATTTCATTCGTTTTGATGCAAATTTCCTTCCTTTTGATGCTCATTTTCTCATTACGATCAATATTTCCTTTATTTCGATGCATATTTCCTACGTTTTGATTCTCATTTTCTCTTTACGATCAATATTACCTTCGTTTTGATGCATATTTCCTTCATTTTGATGCTCATTTTCTCATTACGATCAGCATTTTCTTCGTTTGGATGCATATTTACTTCATTTTGATGCTCTTTTTCTCGTTTACGATCAACATTTCCTTAGTTTCGATGTATTTTTCCTTCATTTTGATGCTTATTTTCTCGTTATGATCAGCATTTCCTTCGTTTCGATGCATATTTACTTCATTTTGATGCTCCTTTCTTGTTATGAGCAACATTTCATTGGTTTCGATGTAGATTTCCTTCTTTTTGATGCTCATTTTCTCGTTACGATCAATATTTCCTTCGTTTCGATGCATATTTCCTTCATTTTGATGCTCATTTTCTCGTTATGATCAGCATTTCCTTCGTTTCGATGCATATTTACTTCATTTTGATGCTCATTTTCTTGCTACGATCAACATTTCATTCGTTTCGATGCAGATTTCCTTCTTTTTGATGCTCGTTTTCTCGTTACGATCAATATTTCCTTTGTTTTGATGCATATTTCCTATGTTTTGATTCTCATTTTCTCGTTACGATCAATATTACCTTCATTTCGATGCATATTTCCTTCATTTTGATGCTCCTTTTCTCGTTACGATCAACATTACCTACGTTTCGATGCATATTTTCTTCATTTTGATGCTCCTCGTTTCGATGCATATTTCCTTCGTTTTGATTCTCATTTTCTCTTTACGCTCAACATTACCTTCATTTCGATGCATATTTACTTCATTTTTTTACTCCTTTTCTCGTTATGATCAATATTTTCTTCGTTTCGATGAATATTTCATTCATTTTAATGCTCATTTTCTCGTTACGATCAATATTTCCTTCGTTTCGATGCATATTTCCTTCATTTTGATGCTCATTTTCTCGTTACGATCAATATTACCTTAGTTTTGATGTATTTCCTTCATTTTGATGCTCATTTTCTCGTTACGATCAACATTTCCTTCGTTTCGATGCATATGTCCTTCATTTTGATGCTCCTTTTCTCGTTACGATCTGCATTTCCTTCGTTTTGATGCATATTTCCTTCATTTTGATGTTCCTTTTCTCGTTACGATTAAATTTCATTTGTTTTGATGCAAATTTCCTTCCTTTTGATGCTAGTTTTATCGTTACAATCAATATTTCCTTTATTTCGTTGCATATTTCCTACGTTTTGATTCTCATTTTCTCTTTATGATCAATATTACCTTTGTTTCGATGCAGATTTCCTTCATTTTGATGCTCATTTTCTCATTACGATCAGCATTTCCTTCGTTTTGAAGCATATTTACTTCATTTTGATGCTCCTTTTCTCGTTACGATCAACATTTCATTCGTTTTGATGCAGATTTCCTTCTTTTTTATGCTCATTTTCTCGTTACAATCAATATTTACTTCGTTTCGATGAATATTTCTTTCATTTTAATGCTCATTTTCTCGTTACGATCAATATTTCCTTCGTTTCGATGCATATTTCCTTCATTTTGATGCTCATTTCTCGTTACGATCAATATTTCCTTAGTTTCGATGTATATTTCGTTCATTTTGATGCTTATTTTCTCGTTACGATCAACATTTCCTTCGTTTCGATGCATATGTCCTTCATTTTGATGCTCCTTTTCTCGTTACGATCTGCATTTCCTTCGTTTCGATGCATATTTCCGTCATTTTGATGTTCCTTTTCTCGTTACGATTAAATTTCATTCATTTTGATGCAAATTTCCTTCCTTTTGATGCTCGTTTTCTCGTTACGATCAATATTTCCTTTATTTCGATGCATATTTCCTACGTTTTGATTCTCATTTTCTCTCTACGATCAATATTACCTTCGTTTCGATGCATATTTCCTTCATTTTGATGCTCATTTTCTCATTACGATCAGCATTTCCTTCGTTTTGATGCATATTTACTTAATTTTGATGCTCCTTTTCTCGTTACGATCAACATTTCATTCTTTTTGATGCAGATTTCCTTCTTTTTTATGCTCGTTTTCTTGTTACAATCAATATTTACTTCGTTTCGATGAATATTTCCTTTATTTTAATGCTCATTTTCTCGTTACGATCAATATTTCCTTCGTTTCGATGCATATTTCCTTAATTTTGATGCTCATTTTCTCGTTACGATCAATATTTCCTTAGTTTCGATGTATATTTCCTTCATTTTGATGCTCATTTTCTCGTTACGATCAATATTTCCTTTGTTTCGATGCATATGTCCTTTATTTTGATGCTCCTTTTCTTGTTACGATCTGCATTACCTTCGTTTCGATGCATATTTCCTTTATTTTGATATTCCTTTTCTCGTTAAGATTTACATTTCATTCATTTTGATGCAAATTTCCTTCCTTTTGATGCTCATTTTCTCATTACGATCAATATTTCCTTTATTTCGATGCATATTTCCTACGTTTTGATTCTCATTTTCTCTTTACGATCAATATTACCTTCGTTTCGATGCATATTTCCTTCATTTTGATGCTCATTTTCTCATTACGATCAGCATTTTCTTCGTTTGGATGCATATTTACTTCATTTTGATGCTCCTTTTCTCGTTACGATCAACATTTCATTCGTTTTGATGCAGATTTCATTTTTTTTATGCTCGTTTTCTCGTTACAATCAATATTTACTTTGTTTCGATGAATATTTCTTTCATTTTAATGCTCATTTTCTCGTTACGATCAATATTTCCTTCGTTTCGATGCATATTTCCTTCATTTTGATGCTCATTTTCTCGTTACGATCAATATTTCCTTAGTTTCGATGTATATTTCCTTCATTTTGATGCTTATTTTCTCGTTACGATCAACATTTCCTTCGTTTCGATGCATATGTCCTTCATTTTGATGCTCCTTTTCTCGTTACGATCTGCATTTCCTTCGTTTCGATGCAGATTTCCTTTTTTTTATGATCGTTTTCTCGTTACAATCAATATTTACTTTGTTTCGATGAATATTTCTTTCATTTTAATGCTCATTTTCTCGTTACGATCAATATTTCCTTCGTTTCGATGCATATTTCCTTCATTTTGATGTTCATTTTCTCGTTACGATCAATATTTCCTTAGTTTCGATGTATATTTCCTTCATTTTGATGCTCATTTTCTCGTTATGATCAGCATTTCCTTCGTTTCGATGCATATTTACTTCATTTTGATGCTCCTTTTCTTGTTACGATCAACATTTCATTCGTTTCGATACAGATTTCCTTCTTTTTGATGCTCGTTTTCTCGTTACGATCAATATTTCCTTTGTTTTGATGCATATTTCCTATGTTTTGATTCTCATTTTCTCGTTACGATCAATATTACCTTCGTTTCGATGCATATTTCCTTCATTTTGATGCTCCTTTTCTCGTTACGATCAACATTACTTACGTTTCGATGCATATTTTCTTCATTTTGATGCTCCTTTTCTCATTACGATCAACATTTCCTTCGTTTCGATACATATTTCCTACGTTTTGATTCTCATTTTCTCTTTACGCTCAACATTACCTTTGTTTCGATGCATATTTACTTCATTTTGTTGCTCCTTTTCTCGTTATGATCAACATTTTCTTCGTTTCGATGAATATTTCATTCATTTTAATGCTCATTTTCTCGTTACGATCAATATTTCCTTCGTTTTGATGTATATTTCCTTCATTTTGATGCTTCTTTTCTCTTTACGATCAATATTTCCTTCGTTTCGATGCATATTTCCTTCATTTTAAAGCTCATTTTCTCGTTACGATCAATATTTCCTTCGTTTCGATGCATATTTTCTTCATTTTGATGCTCTTTTTCTCGTTACGATCTGCATTTCCTTCGTTTCGATGCATATTTCCTTCATTTTGATGTTCCTTTTGTCGTTACGATTAACATTTCATTCGTTTTGATGCAAATTTCCTTCTTTTTGATGCTCGTTTTCTCGTTACGATCAATATTTCCTTTATTTCGATGCATATTTCCTACGCTTTGATTCTCATTTTCTCTTTACGATCAATATTACCTTCGTTTCGATGCATATTTCCTTCATTTTGATGCTCATTTTCTCATTACGATCAGCATTTCCTTCGTTTTGATGAATATTTGTTTCATTTTGATGCTCCTTTTCTCGTTACGAACAATATTTCATTCGTTTTGATGCAGATTTCCTTCTTTTTTATGCTCGTTTTCTCGTTACGATCAATATTTACTTCGTTTCGATGAATATTTCCTTCATTTTAATGCTCATTTTCTCGTTACAATCAATATTTCCTTCGTTTCGATGCATATTTCCTTCATTTTGATGCTCCTTTTCTTGTTACGATCAGTTTGTAATTAGAATCATTGATCAAATGATTGCATCTTATAATTTATTTTATATGCATGATGCAATAGTCCAATTACTTTATACTGTAGATAATATGTTGTGCGACAACACGCGGAAGATCATATTATCGGTTTCCTTATAAAGTATAAACAGATGCTCACAACTGAGATAGACGGGGACTCTCTATCGGTATAGTTGTAATGTGGTTTGGTATTAGCTTGTCTTGGCTATAGAATCACATTAGTGCACTTGTGTGTATTGAGCAGGACCGCATGAGATCGTTCGACTTATACTGACTTATAGAAGAACTTGATCTCTGTTATTATGGAAGTTCGTGCTCTTAATCCCTATACAATAACCTCGACACGTAGGGCAGTATGTATTTCTTTGATTCATCAATGGGTGAGATTTATAAGTATTAAATCAACAAACTCGGTGAGTTGGGAAGTAGTGCTGTATCTATGGTGTGCTGTTGATTGTAGAAGGAATCCATGTCCGACATAGGTTGATGATGTCCCCTTGAGGAGCTCATAAGGTTTATCATGTAAATCTTGCAAGTGGATTAATTTCCGGCATGATAAAAAGGTTGAGTGGTACTACTCTTGGATGAGATATTAATTAATTTGAGTTGTCAGTAACTTAATTAATTAATGGACATTGTATATCTTAAACATGGGGAGACTGTCGGGCTTATAATAAGAAGGAGCCCAGAACATAATTTTGGGATTGGACGGGTAGTGCAGTAATAATATTTTAGTGGACTATATTATTATTATTGGATTTAATTAAAAGCTTTGGGCTAAGCTTGGTTAATTAAATTCAATTGAGGCCCAGCCCAATTTCTCCTCCTGGTCCCTGCTGTAGCCCAATATATATAGTCATCTCAGCTTCTGAAAAAAAAAAAAACTTCATGCGCCTCTTTTGACGTGAGTTAGAGAGAAGCAGATTGAGAGAACTCTGGGGATTGTTGACCACCCAACACCAGAGTTGACTTGGGACATACAGCAGAAGATCAAGAGGTGTTCTTCTGCAGTGATTCAGACTCTACATCAACCCTGAACTACGGTAAACACATTTTTGCTTCCGCTGATTTTGTTTGCCTGTTAATCCTAACGGATCACGTTGAACCGCACGATCCAATTGCCCAACAATTTTCTCGTTACGATCAACATTTCGTTCGTTTCGATGCAGATTTCCTTTTTTTATGCTCGTTTTCTCGTTACGATCGATATTTCCTTCTTTTCGATGGATATTTCCTTCATTTTAATGTTCATTTTCTCGTTACGATCATTATTTCCTTCGTTTCGATGCATATTTCCTTCATTTTGATGCTCCTTTTCTTGTTACGATCAGTATTTCCTTCGTTTCGATGCATATTTACTTCATTTTGATGCTCCTTTTCTCGTTACGATCAACCTTTCATTTGTTTCAATGCAGATTTCCTTCTTTTTGATGCTCGTTTTCTCGTTACGATCAATATTTCCTTCATTTCGTTGCATATTTCCTTCGTTTTGTTTCTCATTTTATCTTTATGATAAACATTACCTTCGTTTCGATGTATATTTCCTTCATTTTGATGCTCTTTTCCTCGTTATGATCAATATTTCTTTTGTTTCGATGCATATTTCCTTCATTTTGATGCTCCTTTTCTCATTACGATCAACATTTCCTTCGTTTCGATGAATATTTCCTTCATTTTAATGCTCATTTTCTCGTTGCGATCAACATTTCCTTCGTTTCGATGCATATTTCCTTCATTTTGATGCTCCTTTTCTCATTACGATCAACATTTCCTTCGTTTCGATGAATATTTCCTTCATTTTAATGCTCATTTTCTCGTTACGATCAACATTTCCTTCGTCTCGATGCATATTTCCTTCATTTTGAAGCTTCTTTTCTCGTTATGATCAGCATTTCCTTCGTTTTGATGTATATTACTTTATTTTGATGCTCCTTTTCTCGTTACGATCAACATTTCATTCGCTTCGATGTAGATTTCCTTCTTTTTGATGCTCGTTTTCTCGTTACAATCGATATTTACTTCGTTCAGATTAATATTTCCTTCATTTTAATGCTCATTTTCTCATTACGATCAATATTTCATTCGTTCCGATGCATATTTCCTTCATTTTGATGCTCATTTTCTCGTTACGATCAGCATTTCCTTCGTTTCGATGCATATTTACTTCATTTTGATGTTCCTTTTCTCGTTACGATTAACATTTCATTCGTTTCGATGCAGATTTCCTTCTTTTTGATGCTCGTTTTCTCGTTACAATCAATATTTCCTTTGTTTTGATGCATATTTCCTACGTTTTGATTCTCATTTTCTCGTTACGATCAATATTACCTTCGTTTCGATGCATATTTCCTTCATTTTGATGCTCATTTTCTCATTACGATCAGCATTTCCTTCGTTTTGATGCATATTTACTTCGTTTTGATGCTCCTTTTCTCGTTACGATCAACATTTCATTCGTTTTGATACAGATTTCCTTTTTTATGCTCGTTTTCTCGTTACAATCAATATTTACTTCGTTTCGATGAATATTTCTTTCATTTTAATGCTCATTTTCTCGTTACGATCAATATTTCCTTCGTTTCGATGCATATTTCCATCATTTTGATGCTCATTTTCTCGTTACGATCAATATTTCCTTAGTTTCGATGTATATTTCCTTCATTTTGATGCTCATTTTCTCGTTATGATCAGCATTTCCTTCGTTTCGATGCATATTTACTTCATTTTGATGCTCCTTTCTTTTTACGATCAACATTTCATTCGTTTCGATGTAGATTTCCTTCTTTTTGATTCTCGTTTTCTCGTTACGACCAATATTTCCTTCGTTTCGATGCATATTTCCTTCATTTTGATGCTCATTTTCTCGTTACGATCAATATTTCCTTAGTTTCGATGTATATTTCCTTTATTTTGATGCTCATTTTCTCGTTATGATCAGCATTTCCTTCGTTTCGATGCATATTTACTTCATTTTGATGCTCATTTTCTTGTTACGATCAACATTTCATTCGTTTCGATGCAGATTTCCTTCTTTTTGATGCTCGTTTTCTCGTTACGATCAATATTTCCTTTGTTTTGATTCATATTTCCTATGTTTTGATTCTCATTTTCTCGTTACGATCAATATTACCTTCGTTTCGATGCATATTTCCTTCATTTTGATGCTCCTTTTCTCGTTACGATCAACATTACCTACGTTTCGATGCATATTTTCTTCATTTTGATGCTCCTTTTCTCATTACGATCAACATTTCCTTCGTTTCGATGCATATTTCCTTCGTTTTGATTCTCATTTTCTCTTTACGCTCACATTACCTTCGTTTCGATGCATATATACTTCATTTTGTTGCTCCTTTTCTCGTTATGATCAACATTTTCTTCGTTTCGATGAATATTTCATTCATTTTAATGCTCATTTTCTAGTTACGATCAATATTTCCTTCGTTTCGATGTATATTTCCTTCATTTTGATGCTCCTTTTCTCTTTACGATCAACATTTCATTCGTTTCGATGCATATTTCCTTCATTTTAAAGCTCATTTTCTCGTTACGATCAATATTTCCTTCGCTTCGATGCATATTTCCTTCATTTTGATGCTCCTTTTCTCGTTACAATCTACATTTCCTTCATTTCGATGCATATTTCCTTCATTTCGATGTTCCTTTTGTCGTTACGATTAACATTTCAATCGTTCTGATGCAAATTTCCTTCTTTTTGATGCTCGTTTTCTCGTTACGATCAATATTTCCTTTATTTCGATGCATATTTCCTACGTTTTGATTCTCATTTTCTCTTTACAATCAATATTACCTTCGTTTCGATGCATATTTCCTTCATTTTGATGCTCATTTTCTCATTACGATCAGCATTTCCTTCGTTTTGATGCATATTTACTTCATTTTGATGCTCATTTTCTCGTTACGATCAACATTTCATTCGTTTTGATGTAGATTTCCTTTTTTTTTATGCTCGTTTTCTCATTACGATCAATATTTACTTCGTTTCGATGAATATTTCCTTCATTTTAATGCTCATTTTCTCGTTACGATCAATATTTCCTTCGTTTCGATGCATATGTACTTTATTTTGATGCTCCTTTTCTCGTTACGATCTGCATTACCTTCGTTTCGATGCATATTTCCTTCATTTTGATGTTCCTTTTCTCGTTACGATTAACATTTCATTGGTTTTGATGCAAATTTCCGTCCTTTTGATGCTCGTTTTCTCGTTATGATCAATATTTACTTTATTTCGATGCATATTTCCTACGTTTTGATTCTCATTTTCTCTTTACGATCAATATTACCTTCGTTTCGATACATATTTCCTTCATTTTGATGCTCATTTTCTCATTACGATCAGCATTTCCTTCGTTTTTATGCATATTTACTTCATTTTGATGCTCCTTTTCTCGTTACGATCAACATTTCATTCGTTTTGATGCAGATTTCCTTTTTTTTATGCTCGTTTTCTCGTTACAATCAATATTTACTTTGTTTCGATGAATATTTCTTTCATTTTAATGCTCATTTTCTCGTTACGATCAATATTTCCTTCGTTTCGATGCATATTTCATTCATTTTGATGCTCATTTTCTCGTTACGATCAATATTTCCTTAGTTTCGATGTATATTTCCTTTATTTTGATGCTCATTTTCTCGTTATGATCAGCATTTCCTTCGTTTCGATGCATATTTACTTCATTTTGATGCTCCTTTCTTGTTACGATCAACATTTCATTCATTTCGGTGTAGATTTCCTTCTTTTTGATGCTCGTTTTCTCATTACGATCAATATTTCCTTCGTTTCGATGCATATTTCCTTCATTTTGATGCTCATTTTCTCGTTATGATCAGCATTTCCTTCGTTTCGATACATATTTACTTCATTTTGATGCTCCTTTTCTTGTTACGATCAACATTTCATTCGTTTCGATGCAGATTTCCTTCTTTTTGATGTTCGTTTTCTCGTTACGATCAATATTTCCTTTGTTTTGATGCATATTTCCTATGTTTTGATTCTCATTTTCTCGTTACGATCAATATTACCTTCGTTTCGATGCATATTTCCTTCATTTTGATGCTCCTTTTCTCGTTACGATCAACATTACCTACGTTTCGATGCATATTTTCTTCATTTTGATGCTCCTTTTCTCATTACGATCAACATTTCCTTCGTTTCGATGCATATTTCCTTCGTTTTGATTCTCATTTTCTCTTTACGCTCAACATTACCTTCGTTTCGATGCATATATACTTCATTTTGTTGCTCCTTTTCTCGTTATGATCAACATTTTCTTCGTTTCGATGAATATTTCATTCATTTTAATGCTCATTTTCTAGTTACGATCAATATTTCCTTCGTTTCGATGTATATTTCCTTCATTTTGATGCTCCTTTTCACTTTACGATCAACATTTCATTCGTTTCGATGCATATTTCCTTCATTTTAAAGCTCATTTTCTCGTTACGATCAATATTTCCTTCGCTTCGATGCATATTTCCTTCATTTTGATGCTCCTTTTCTCGTTACGATCTACATTTCATTCGTTTCGATGCATATTTCCTTCATTTTGATGTTCCTTTTGTCGTTACGATTAACATTTTATTCGTTTTGATGCAAATTTCCTTCTTTTTGATGCTCGTTTTCTCGTTACGATCAATATTTCCTTTATTTCGATGCATATTTCCTACGTTTTGATTCTCATTTTCTCTTTACGATCAATATTACCTTCGTTTCGATGCATATTTCCTTCATTTTGATGCTCATTTTCTCATTACGATCAGCATTTCCTTCGTTTTGATGCATATTTACTTCATTTTGATGCTCCTTTTCTCGTTACGATCAACATTTCATTCGTTTTGATGCGGATTTCCTTCTTTTTTATGCTCGTTTTCTCATTACGATCAATATTTACTTTGTTTCGATAATATTTCCTTCATTTTAATGCTCATTTTCTCGTTACGATCAATATTTCCTTCGTTTCGATGCATATGTACTTTATTTTGATGCTCCTTTTCTCGTTACGATCTGCATTACCTTCGTTTCGATGCATATTTCCTTCATTTTGATGTTCCTTTTCTCGTTACGATTAACATTTCATTCATTTTGATGCAAATTTTCTTCCTTTTGATGCTCGTTTTCTCGTTATGATCAATATTTCCTTTATTTCGATGCATATTTCCTACGTTTTGATTCTCATTTTCTCTTTACGATCAATATTACCTTCGTTTCGATGCATATTTCCTTCATTTTGATGCTCATTTTCTCATTACGATCAGCATTTCCTTCGTTTTTATGCATATTTACTTCATTTTGATGCTCCTTTTCTCGTTACGATCAACATTTCATTCGTTTTGATGCAGATTTCCTTTTTTTATGCTCGTTTTCTCGTTACAATCAATATTTACTTCGTTTCGATGAATATTTCATTCATTTTAATGCTCATTTTCTCGTTACGATCAATGTTTCCTTCGTTTCGATGCATATTTCCTTCATTTTGATGCTCATTATCTCGTTACGATCAATATTTCCTTAGTTTCGATGTATATTTCCTTCATTTTGATGCTCATTTTCTCGTTATGATCAGCATTTCCTTCGTTTCGATGCATATTTACTTCATTTTGATGCTCCTTTCTTGTTACGATCAACATTTCATTCGTTTCGGTGTAGATTTCCTTCTTTTTGATGCTCGTTTTCTCGTTACGATCAATATTTCCTTCGTTTCGATGCATATTTCCTTCATTTTGATGCTCATTTTCTCGTTATGATCAACATTTTCTTCGTTTTGATGCATATTTACTTCATTTTGATGCTCCTTTTCTTGTTACGATCAACATTTCATTCGTTTCGATGCAGATTTCCTTCTTTTTGATGCTCGTTTTCTCGTTACGATCAATATTTCCTTTGTTTTGATGCATATTTTCTATGTTTTGATTCTCATTTTCTCGTTACGATCAATATTACCTTCGTTTCGATGCATATTTCCTTCATTTTGATGCTCCTTTTCTCGTTACGATCAACATTACCTACGTTTCGATGCATATTTTCTTCATTTTGATGCTCCTTTTCTCATTACGATCAACATTTCCTTCATTTCGATGCATATTTCCTTCGTTTTGATTCTCATTTTCTCTTTACGCTCAACATTACCTTCGTTTCGATGCATATTTACTTCATTTTGTTGCTCCTTTTCTCGTTATGATCAACATTTTCTTCGTTTCGATGAATATTTCATTCATTTTAATGCTCATTTTCTCGTTACGATCAATATTTCCTTCGTTTCGATGTATATTTCCTTCATTTTGATGCTCCTTTTCTCTTTATGATCAACATTTTATTCGTTTCGATGCATATTTCCTTCATTTTAAAGCTCATTTTCTCGTTACGATCAATATTTCCTTCGTTTCGATGCATATTTCCTTCATTTTGAGGCTCCTTTTCTCGTTACGATCTGCATTTCCTTCGTTTCGATGCATATTTCTTTCATTTTGATGTTCCTTTTGTCGTTACGCTCAACATTACCTTCGTGTCGATGCATATTTACTTCATTTTGTTGCTCCTTTTCTCGTTATGATCAATATTTTCTTCGTTTCGATGAATATTTCATTCATTTTAATGCTCATTTTCTCGTTACGATCAATATTTCCTTCGTTTCAATGTATATTTCCTTCATTTTGATGCTCCTTTTCTCTTTACGATCAACATTTCATTCGTTTCGATGTATATTTCCTTCATTTTAAAGCTCATTTTCTCGTTACGATCAATATTTCCTTCGTTTCGATGCATATTTCCTTCATTTTGATGCTCCTTTTCTCGTTACGATCTGCATTTCCTTCGTTTCGATGCATATTTCATTCATTTTGATGTTCCTTTTGTCGTTACGATTAACATTTCATTCGTTTTGATGCAAATTTCCTTCTTTTTGATGCTCGTTTTCTCGTTACGATCAATATTTCCTTTATTTCGATGCATATTTCCTACGTTTTGATTCTCATTTTCTCTTTACGATCAATATTAGCTTCGTTTCGATGCATATTTCCTTCATTTTGATGCTCATTTTCTCATTACGATCAGCATTTCCTTCGTTTTGAAGCATATTTACTTCATTTTGATGCTCCTTTTCTCGTTACGATCAACATTTCATTCGTTTTGATGCATATTTCCTTCTTTTTATGATCGTTTTCTCGTTACGATCAATATTTACTTCGTTTCGATGAATATTTCCTTCATTTTAATGCTCATTTTCTCGTTACGATCAATATTTCCTTCGTTTCGATGCATATTTCCTTCATTTTGATGCTACTTTTCTTGTTACGATCAGTATTTCCTTCGTTTCAATGCACATTTACTTCATTTTGATGCTCATTTTCTCGTTACGATCAACATTTCGTTCATTTCGATGCAGATTTCCTTCTTTTTTATGCTCGTTTTCTCGTTATGATCTTCTTTTCTCGTTATGATCAGCATTTCCTTCGTTTTAATGCATATTTACTTCATTTTGATGCTCCTTTTCTCGTTACGATCAACATTTCATTCGCTTCGATGCAGATTTCCTTCTTTTTGATGCTCGTTTTCTCGTTACAATCAATATTTACTTCGTTTAGATTAATATTTCCTTCATTTTAATGCTCATTTTCTCATTACGATCAATATTCCATTCGTTTCAATGCATATTTCCTTCATTTTGATGCTCATTTTCTCGTTACGATCAATATTTCCTTTGTTTTGATGTATATTTCCTATGTTTTGATTCTCATTTTCTCGTTACGATCAATATTACCTTCGTTTCGATGCATATTTCCTTCATTTTGATGCTCCTTTTCTCGTTACGATCAACATTACCTACGTTTCGATGCATATTTTCTTTATTTTGATGCTCCTTTTCTCATTACGATCAACATTTCCTTCGTTTCGATGCATATTTCCTTCGTTTTGATTCTCATTTTCTCTTTACGCTCAACATTACCTTCGTTTCGATGCATATTAACTTCATTTTGTTGCTCCTTTTCTCGTTATGATCAACATTTTCTTCGTTTCGATGAATATTTCATTCATTTTAATGCTCATTTTCTCGTTACGATCAATATTTCCTTCGTTTCGATGTATATTTCCTTCATTTTGATGCTCCTTTTCTCTTTACGATCAACATTTCATTCGTTTCGATGCATATTTCCTTCATTTTATAGCTCATTTTCTCGTTACGATCAATATTTCCTTCGTTTCGATGCATATTTCCTTCATTTTGATGCTCCTTTTCTCGTTACGATCTGCATTTCCTTCGTTTCGATGCATATTTCCTTCATTTTAATGTTCCTTTTGTCGTTACGCTCAACATTACCTTCGTGTCGATGCATATTTACTTCATTTTGTTGCTCCTTTTCTCGTTATGATCAACATTTTCTTCGTTTCGATGAATATTTCATTCATTTTAATGCTCATTTTCTCGTTACGATCAATATTTCCTTCGTTTCAATGTATATTTCCTTCATTTTGATGCTCATTTTCTCTTTACGATCAACATTTCATTCGTTTCGATGCATATTTTCTTCATTTTAAAGCTCATTTTCTCGTTACGATCAATATTTCCTTCGTTTCGATGCATATTTCCTTCATTTTGATGCTCCTTTTCTCGTTACAATCTGCATTTCCTTCGTTTCGATGCATATTTCCTTCATTTTGATGTTCCTTTTGTCATTACGATTAACATTTCATTCGTTTTGATGCAAATTTCCTTCTTTTTGATGCTCGTTTTCTCATTACGATCAATATTTCCTTTATTTCGATGCATATTTCCTACGTTTTGATTCTCATTTTCTCTTTACGATCAATATTACCTTCGTTTCGATGCATATTTCCTTCATTTTGATGCTCATTTTCTCATTACGATCAGCATTTCCTTCGTTTTGATGCATATTTACTTCATTTTGATGCTCCTTTTCTCGTTACGATCAACATTTCATTCTTTTGATGCAGATTTCCTTCTTTTTATGCTCGTTTTCTCGTTACGATCAATATTTACTTCGTTTCGATGAATATTTCCTTCATTTTAATGCTCATTTTCTCGTTACGATCAATATTTCCTTCGTTTCGATGCATATTTCCTTCATTTTGATGCTCCTTTTCTTGTTACGATCAGTATTTCCTTCGTTTCGATGCACATTTACTTCATTTTGATGCTCATTTTCTCGTTACGATCAATATTTCGTTCGTTTCGATGCAGATTTCCTTCTTTTTTATGCTCATTTTCTCGTTACGATCGATATTTCCTTCGTTTCGATGAATATTTCCTTCATTTTAATGCTCATTTTCTCGTTACTATCAATATTTCCTTTGTTTTGATGCATATTTCCTATGTTTTGATTCTCATTTTCTCGTTACGATCAATATTACCTTCGTTTCGATGCATATTTACTTCATTTTGATGCTCCTTTTCTCGTTACGATCAACATTTCATTCGTTTCGATGCAGATTTCCTTCTTTTTGATGCTCGTTTTCTCGTTACGATCAATATTTCCTTCATTTTGTTGCATATTTCCTTCGTTTTGTTTCTCATTTTATCTTTACGATAAACATTACCTTCGTTTCGATGTATATTTCGTTCATTTTGATGCTCTTTTCCTCGTTATGATCAATATTTCTTTTGTTTCGATGCATATTTCCTTCATTTTGATGCTCCTTTTCTCATTACGATCAACATTTCCTTCGTTTCGATGAATATTTCCTTCATTTTAATGCTCATTTTCTCGTTGCGATCAATATTTCCTTCGTTTCGATGCATATTTCCTTCATTTTGAAGCTTCTTTTCTCGTTATGATCAGCATTTCCTTTGTTTTGATGCATATTTACTTCAATTTGATGCTCCTTTTCTCGTTACGATCAACATTTCATTCGCTTCGATGCAGATTTCCTTCTTTTTGATGCTCGTTTTCTCGTTACAATCGATATTTACTTCGTTTAGATTAATATTTCCTTCATTTTAATGCTCATTTTCTCATTACGATCAATATTCCATTCGTTTCAATGCATATTTCCTTCATTTTGATGCTCATTTTCTCGTTACGATCAATATTTCCTTTGTTTTGATGCATATTTCCTATGTTTTGATTCTCATTTTCTCGTTACGATCAATATTACCTTCGTTTCGATGCATATTTCCTTCATTTTGATGCTCCTTTTCTCGTTACGATCAACATTACCTACGTTTCGATGCATATTTTCTTCATTTTGATGCTCCTTTTCTCATTACGATCAACATTTCCTTCGTTTCGATGCATATTTACTTCGTTTTGATTCTCATTTTCTCTTTACGCTCAACATTACCTTCGTTTCGATGCATATTTACTTCATTTTGTTGCTCCTTTTCTCGTTATGATCAACATTTTCTTCGTTTCGATGAATATTTCATTCATTTTAATGCTCATTTTCTCGTTACGATCAATATTTCCTTCGTTTCGATGTATATTTCCTTCATTTTGATGCTCCTTTTCTCTTTACGATCAACATTTCATTCGTTTCGATGCATATTTCCTTCATTTTAAAGCTCATTTTCTCGTTACGATCAATATTTCCTTCGTTTCGATGGATATTTCCTTCAATTTGATGCTCCTTTTCTCGTTACGATCTGCATTTCCTTCGTTTCGATGCATATTTCTTTCATTTTGATGTTCCTTTTGTCGTTACGCTCAACATTACCTTCGTGTAGATGCATATTTACCTCATTTTGTTGCTCCTTTTCTCGTTATGATCAACATTTTCTTCGTTTCGATGAATATTTCATTCATTTTAATGCTCATTTTCTCGTTACGATCAATATTTCCTTCGTTTCAATGTATATTTCATTCATTTTGATGCTCCTTTTCTCTTTACGATCAACATTTCATTCGTTTCGATGCATATTTCCTTCATTTTAAAGCTCATTTTCTCGTTACGATCAATATTTCCTTTGTTTCGATGCATATTTCCTTCATTTTGATGCTCCTTTTCTCGTTACGATCTGCATTTCCTTCGTTTCGATGCATATTTCCTTCATTTTGATGTTCCTTTTGTCGTTACGATTAACATTTCATTCGTTTTGATGCAAATTTCCCTCTTTTTGATGCTCGTTTTCTCGTTACGATCAATATTTCCTTTATTTCGATGCATATTTCCTACGTTTTGATTCTCATTTTCTCTTTACGATCAATATTACCTTCATTTCGATGCATATTTCCTTCATTTTGATGCTCATTTTCTCATTACGATCAGCATTTCCTTCGTTTTGATGCATATTTACTTCATTTTGATGCTCCTTTTCTCGTTACGATCAACATTTCATTCGTTTTGATGCAGATTTCCTTCTTTTTATGCTCGTTTTCTCGTAACGATCAAATTTACTTCGTTTCGATGAATATTTCCTTCATTTTAATGCTCATTTTCTCGTTACGATCAATATTTCCTTCGTTTCGATGCATATTTCCTTCATTTTGATACTCCTTTTCTTGTTACGATCAGTATTTCCTTCGTTTCGATGCACATTTACTTCATTTTGATGCTCATTTTCTCGTTACGATCAACATTTTGTTCGTTTCGATGCAGATTTCCTTCTTTTTTATGCTCGTTTTCTCGTTACGATCGATATTTCCTTCGTTTCGATGAATATTTCCTTCATTTTAATGCTCATTTTCTCGTTACGATCATTATTTCCTTCGTTTCGATGCATATTTCCTTCATTTTGATGTCCTTTTCTTGTTACGATCAGCATTTCCTTCGTTTCGATGCATATTTACTTCATTTTGATGCTCCTTTTCTCGTTACGATCAACATTTCATTCGTTTCGATGCAGATTTCCTTCTTTTTGATGCTCGTTTTCTCGTTACGATCAATATTTCCTTCATTTCGTTGCATATTTCCTTCGTTTTGTTTCTCATTTTATCTTTACGATAAACATTACCTTCGTTTGATGTATATTTCGTTCATTTTGATGCTCTTTTCCTCGTTATGATCAATATTTCTTTTGTTTCGATGCATATTTCCTTCATTTTGATGCTCCTTTTCTCATTACGATCAACATTTCCTTCATTTCGATGAATATTTCCTTCATTTTAATGCTCATTTTCTCGTTGCAATCAACATTTCATTCTTTTCGATGCATATTTCCTTCATTTTGAAGCTTCTTTTCTCGTTATGAACAGCATTTCCTTCGTTTTGATGCATATTTACTTTATTTTGATGCTCCTTTTCTCGTTACGATCAACATTTCATTCGCTTCGATGCAGATTTCCTTCTTTTTGATGCTCGTTTTCTCGTTACAATCGATATTTACTTCGTTTAGATTAATATTTCCTTCATTTTAATGCTCATTTTCTCATTACGATCAATATTCCATTCGTTTCAATGCATATTTCCTTCATTTTGATGCTCATTTTCTCGTTACGATCAGCATTTCCTTCGTTTCGATGCATATTTACTTCATTTTGATGTTCCTTTTCTCGTTACGATTAACATTTCATTCGTTTCGATGCAGATTTCCTTCTTTTTTATTCTCATTTTCTCGTTACGATCAATATTACCTTCGTTTCGATGCATATTTCCTTCATTTTGGTGCTCATTTTCTCATTACGATCAGCATTTCCTTCGTTTTGATGCATATTTACTTTATTTTGATGCTCCTTTTCTCGTTACGATCAACATTTCATTCATTTTGATGCAGATTTCCTTTTTTTTATGCTCGTTTTCTCGTTACAATCAATATTTACTTCGTTTCGATGAATATTTCTTTCATTTTAATGCTCACTTTCTCGTTATGATCAATATTTCCTTCGTTTCGATGCATATTTCCTTCATTTTGATGCTCATTTTCTCGTTACGATCAATATTTCCTTAGTTTCGATGTATATTTCCTTCATTTTGATGCTCATTTTCTCGTTATGATCAGCATTTCCTTCGTTTCGATGTATATTTACTTCATTTTGATGCTCCTTTCTTGTTACGATCAACATTTCATTCGTTTCGATGAAGATTTCCTTCTTTTTGATTCTCGTTTTCTCATTACGATCAATATTTCCTTTATTTCGATGCATATTTCCTACGTTTTGATTCTCATTTTCTCTTTACGATCAATATTACCTTGGTTTCGTTGCATATTTCCTTCATTTTGATGCTCATTTTCTCATTACGATCAGCATTTCCTTCGTTTTGATGCATATTTACTTCATTTTGATGCCCCTTTTCTCGTTACGATCAACATTTCATTCGTTTTGATGCAGATTTCTTTCTTTTTTATGCTCGTTTTCTCGTTACAATCAATATTTACTTCGTTTTGATGAATATTTCCTTCATTTTAATGCTCATTTTCTCGTTACGATCAATATTTCCTTCGTTTCGATGCATATTTCCTTCATTTTGATGCTCATTTTCTCGTTACGATCAATATTTCCTTAGTTTCGATGTATATTTCCTTCATTTTGATACTCATTTTCTCGTTACGATCAACATTTCCTTCGTTTCGATGCATATGTCCTTCATTTTGATGCTCCTTTTTTAGTTACGATCTGCATTTCCTTCGTTTCGATGCATATTTCCTCATTTTGATGTTCCTTTTCTCGTTACGATTAAATTTCATTCGTTTTGATGCAAATTTCCTTCCTTTTGATGCTCGTTTTCTCGTTACGATCAATATTTCCTTTATTTAGATGCATATTTCCTACGTTTTGATTCTCATTTTCTCTTTACGATCAATATTACCTTCGTTTTGATGCATATTTCTTTCATTTTGATGCTCATTTTCTCATTACGATCAGCATTTCCTTCGTTTTGATGCATATTTACTTCATTTTGATGCTCCTTTTCTCGTTACGATCAACATTTCATTCGTTTTGATGCAGATTTAATTCTTTTTTATGCTCGTTTTCTCATTACAATCATTATTTACTTCGTTTCGATGAATATTTTCTTCATTTTAATGCTCATTTTCTCGTTACGATCAATATTTCCTTCGTTTCAATGCATATTTCCTTCATTTTGATGCTCATTTTCTCGTTACGATCAATATTTCCTTAGTTTCGATGTATATTTCCTTTATTTTGATGCTTATTTTCTCGTTACGATCAATATTTCCTTCGTTTCGATGCATATGTCATTTATTTGGATGCTCCTTTTCTCGTTACGATCTGCATTACCTTCGTTTCGATGCATATTTCCTTCATTTTGATGTTCCTTTTCTCGTTACGATTAACATTTCATTCGTTTTGATGCAAATTTCCTTCCTTTTGATGCTCGTTTTCTCGTTACGATCAATATTTCCTTTATTTCGATTCATATTTCCTACGTTTTGATTCTCATTTTCTCTTTATGATCAATATTACCTTCGTTTCGATGCATATTTCCTTCATTTTGATGCTCATTTTCTCATTACGATCAGCATTTCCTTCGTTTTGATGCATATTTACTTCATTTTGATGCTCCTTTTCTCGTTACGATCAACATTTCATTCGTTTTGATGCAGATTTTCTTTTTTTTTATGCTCGTTTTCTCGTTACAATCAATATTTACTTCGTTTCGATGAATATTTCTTTTATTTTAATGCTCATTTTCTCGTTACGATCAATATTTCCTTCGTTTCGATGCATATTTCCTTCATTTTGATGCTCATTTTCTCGTTACGATCAATATTTCCTTAGTTTCGATGTATATTTCCTTCATTTTGATGCTCATTTTCTCGTTATGATCAGCATTTCCTTCGTTTCGATGCATATTTACTTCATTTTGATGCTCCTTTCTTGTTACGATCAACATTTCATTAGTTTCGATGTAGATTTTCTTCTTTTTGATGCTCGTTTTCTCGTTACGATCAATATTTCCTTCGTTTCGATGCATATTTCCTTCATTTTGATGCTCATTTTCTCGTTATGATCAGCATTTTCTTCGTTTCGATGCATATTCACTTCATTTTGATGCTCCTTTTCTTGTTACGATCAACATTTCATTCGTTTCGATGCAGATTTCCTTCTTTTTGATGCTCGTTTTCTCGTTACGATCAATATTTCCTTTGTTTTGATGCATATTTCCTATGTTTTGATTCTCATTTTCTCGTTAAGATCAATATTACCTTCGTTTCGATGCATATTTTCTTCACTTTGATGCTCCTTTTCTCGTTACGATCAACGTTACCTACGTTTCGATGCATATTTTCTTCATTTTGATGCTCCTTTTTTCATTACGATCAACATTTCCTTCGTTTCGATGCATATTTCCTTCGTTTTGATTCTCATTTTCTCTTTACGCTCAAAATTACCTTCGTTTCGATGCATATTTACTTCATTTTGTTGCTCCTTTTCTCATTATGATCAACATTTTCTTCGTTTCGATGAATATTTCATTCATTTTAATGCTCATTTTCTCGTTACGATCAATATTTCCTTCGTTTCGATGTATATTTCCTTCATTTTGATGCTCCTTTTCTCTTTACGATCAACATTTCATTCGTTTCGATGCATATTTCCTTCATTTTAAAGCTCATTTTCTCGTTACGATCAATATTTCCTTCGCTTCGATGCATATTTCCTTCATTTTGATGCTCCTTTTCTCGTTACGATCTCCATTTCCTTCGTTTCGATGCATATTTCCTTCATTTTGATGTTCCTTTTGTCGTTACGATTAATATTTCATTTGTTTTGATGCAAATTTCCTTCTTTTTGATGCTCATTTTCTCGTTACGATCAATATTTCCTTTATTTC
This sequence comes from Pogostemon cablin, assembly GCA_023678885.1. NCBI lineage: Eukaryota > Viridiplantae > Streptophyta > Magnoliopsida > Lamiales > Lamiaceae > Pogostemon > Pogostemon cablin. Next base: position 34,652 of record JAHCLQ010000944.1, on the reverse strand, counting down.
GATGCATATTTCCTACGTTTTGATTCTCATTTTCTCTTGACGATCAATATTACCTTCGTTTCGATGCATATTTCCTTCATTTTGATGCTCATTTTCTCATTACGATCAGCATTTCCTTCGTTTTGATGCATATTTACTTCATTTTGATGCTCCTTTTCTCGTTACGATCAACATTTCATTCGTTTTGATGCAGATTTCCTTCTTTTTTATGCTCGTTTTCTCATTACGATCAATATTTACTTCGTTTCGATGAATATTTCCTTCATTTTAATGCTCATTTTCTCGTTACGATCAATATTTCCTTCGTTTCGATGCATATTTCCTTCATTTTGATGCTCCTTTTCTTGTTACGATCAGTATTTCCCTCGTTTCGATGCACATTTACTTTATTTTGATGCTCATTTTCTCGTTACGATCAATATTTCGTTCGTTTCGATGCAGATTTCCTTCTTTTTTATGCTCGTTTTCTCATTACGATTGATATTTCCTTCGTTTCGATGAATATTTCCTTCATTTAATGCTCATTTTCTCGTTACGATCATTATTTCCTTCGTTTCGATGCATATTTCCTTCATTTTGATGATCCTTTTCTTGTTACGATCAGCATTTCCTTCGTTTCGATGCATATTTACTTCATTTTGATGCTCCTTTTCTCGTTACGATCAACATTTCATTCGTTTCGATGCAGATTTCCTTCTTTTTGATGCTCGTTTTCTCGTTACGATCAATATTTCCTTCATTTCGTTGCATATTTCCTTCGTTTTGTTTCTCATTTTATCTTTACGATAAACATTACCTTCATTTCGATGTATATTTCCTTCATTTTGATGCTCTTTTCCTCGTTATGATCAATATTGCTTTTGTTTCGATGCATATTTCCTTCATTTTGATGCTCCTTTTCTCATTACGATCAACATTTCCTTCGTTTCGATGAATATTTCCTTCATTTTAATGCTCATTTTCTCGTTGCGATCAACATTTCCTTCGTTTCGATGCATATTTCCTTCATTTTGATGCTCCTTTTCTCATTACGATCAACATTTTCTTCGTTTCGATGAATATTTCCTTCATTTTAATGCTCATTTTCTCGTTACGATCAACATTTTCTTCGTTTCGATGCATATTTCCTTCATTTTGAAGCTTCTTTTCTCGTTATGATCAGCATTTCCTTCGTTTTGATGCATATTTACTTTATTTTGATGCTCCTTTTCTCGTTACGATCAACATTTCATTCGCTTCGATGCATATTTCCTTCATTTTGATGCTCATTTTCTCGTTACGATCAGCATTTCCTTCGTTTTGATGCATATTTACTTCATTTTGATGCTCCTTTTCTCGTTACGATCAACATTTCATTCGTTTTGATGCAGATTTCCTTCTTTTTTATGCTCGTTTTCTCGTTACGATCAATATTTACTTCGTTTCGATGAATATTTCCTTCATTTTAATGCTCATTTTCTCGTTACGATCAATATTTCCTTCGTTTCGATGCATATTTCCTTCATTTTGATGCTCCTTTTCTTGTTACGATCAGTATTTCCCTCGTTTCGATGCACATTTACTTCATTTTGATGCTCATTTTCTCGTTACGATCAACATTTCGTTCGTTTCGATGCAGATTTCCTTCTTTTTTATGCTCGTTTTCTCATTACGATCGATATTTCCTTCGTTTCGATGAATATTTCCTTCATTTTAATGCTCATTTTCTCGTTACGATCATTATTTCCTTCGTTTCGATGCATATTTCCTTCATTTTGATGATCCTTTTCTTGTTACGATCAGCATTTCCTTCGTTTCGATGCATATTTACTTCATTTTGATGCTCCTTTTCTCGTTACGATCAACATTTCATTCGTTTCGATGCAGATTTCCTTCTTTTTGATGCTCGTTTTCTCGTTACGATCAATATTTCCTTCATTTCGTTGCATATTTCCTTCGTTTTGTTTCTCATTTTATCTTTACGATAAACATTACCTTCATTTCGATGTATATTTCCTTCATTTTGATGCTCTTTTCCTCGTTATGATCAATATTGCTTTTGTTTCGATGCATATTTCCTTCATTTTGATGCTCCTTTTCTCATTATGATCAACATTTTCTTCGTTTCGATGAATATTTCATTCATTTTAATGCTCATTTTCTCGTTACGATCAATATTTCCTTCGTTTCGATGTATATTTCCTTCATTTTGATGCTCCTTTTCTCTTTACGATCAACATTTCATTCGTTTCGATGCATATTTCCTTCATTTTAAAGCTCATTTTCTCGTTACGATCAATATTTCCTTCGCTTCGATGCATATTTCCTTCATTTTGATGCTCCTTTTCTCGTTACGATCTGCATTTCCTTCGTTTCGATGCATATTTCCTTCATTTTGATGCTCCTTTTCTTGTTACGATCAGTATTTCCCTCGTTTCGATGCACATTTACTTCATTTTGATGCTCATTTTCTCGTTACGATCAATATTTCGTTCGTTTCGATGCAGATTTCCTTCTTTTTTATGCTCGTTTTCTCATTACGATCGATATTTCCTTCGTTTCGATGAATATTTCCTTCATTTAATGCTCATTTTCTCGTTACGATCATTATTTCCTTCGTTTCGATGCATATTTCCTTCATTTTGATGATCCTTTTCTTGTTACGATCAGCATTTCCTTCGTTTCGATGCATATTTACTTCATTTTGATGCTCCTTTTCTCGTTACGATCAACATTTCATTCGTTTCGATGCAGATTTCCTTCTTTTTGATGCTCGTTTTCTCGTTACGATCAATATTTCCTTCATTTCGTTGCATATTTCCTTCGTTTTGTTTCTCATTTTATCTTTACGATAAACATTACCTTCATTTCGATGTATATTTCCTTCATTTTGATGCTCTTTTCCTCGTTATGATCAATATTGCTTTTGTTTCGATGCATATTTCCTTCATTTTGATGCTCCTTTTCTCATTACGATCAACATTTCCTTCGTTTCGATGAATATTTCCTTCATTTTAATGCTCATTTTCTCGTTGCGATCAACATTTCCTTCGTTTCGATGCATATTTCCTTCATTTTGATGCTCCTTTTCTCATTACGATCAACATTTTCTTCGTTTCGATGAATATTTCCTTCATTTTAATGCTCATTTTCTCGTTACGATCAACATTTTCTTCGTTTCGATGCATATTTCCTTCATTTTGAAGCTTCTTTTCTCGTTATGATCAGCATTTCCTTCGTTTTGATGCATATTTACTTTATTTTGATGCTCCTTTTCTCGTTACGATCAACATTTCATTCGCTTCGATGCATATTTCCTTCATTTTGATGCTCATTTTCTCGTTACGATCAGCATTTCCTTCGTTTTGATGCATATTTACTTCATTTTGATGCTCATTTTCTCGTTACGATCAATATTTCGTTCGTTTCGATGCAGATTTCCTTCTTTTTTATGCTCGTTTTCTCATTACGATCGATATTTCCTTCGTTTCGATGAATATTTCCTTCATTTTAATGCTCATTTTCTCGTTACGATCATTATTTCCTTCGTTTCGATGCATATTTCCTTCATTTTGATGATCCTTTTCTTGTTACGATCAGCATTTCCTTCGTTTCGATGCATATTTACTTCATTTTGATGCTCCTTTTCTCGTTACGATCAACATTTCATTCGTTTCGATGCAGATTTCCTTCTTTTTGATGCTCGTTTTCTCGTTACGATCAATATTTCCTTCATTTCGTTGCATATTTCCTTCGTTTTGTTTCTCATTTTATCTTTACGATAAACATTACCTTCATTTCGATGTATATTTCCTTCATTTTGATGCTCTTTTCCTCGTTATGATCAATATTGCTTTTGTTTCGATGCATATTTCCTTCATTTTGATGCTCCTTTTCTCATTATGATCAACATTTTCTTCGTTTCGATGAATATTTCATTCATTTTAATGCTCATTTTCTCGTTACGATCAATATTTCCTTCGTTTCGATGTATATTTCCTTCATTTTGATGCTCCTTTTCTCTTTACGATCAACATTTCATTCGTTTCGATGCATATTTCCTTCATTTTAAAGCTCATTTTCTCGTTACGATCAATATTTCCTTCGCTTCGATGCATATTTCCTTCATTTTGATGCTCCTTTTCTCGTTACGATCTGCATTTCCTTCGTTTCGATGCATATTTCCTTCATTTTGATGCTCCTTTTCTTGTTACGATCAGTATTTCCCTCGTTTCGATGCACATTTACTTCATTTTGATGCTCATTTTCTCGTTACGATCAATATTTCGTTCGTTTCGATGCAGATTTCCTTCTTTTTTATGCTCGTTTTCTCATTACGATCGATATTTCCTTCGTTTCGATGAATATTTCCTTCATTTAATGCTCATTTTCTCGTTACGATCATTATTTCCTTCGTTTCGATGCATATTTCCTTCATTTTGATGATCCTTTTCTTGTTACGATCAGCATTTCCTTCGTTTCGATGCATATTTACTTCATTTTGATGCTCCTTTTCTCGTTACGATCAACATTTCATTCGTTTCGATGCAGATTTCCTTCTTTTTGATGCTCGTTTTCTCGTTACGATCAATATTTCCTTCATTTCGTTGCATATTTCCTTCGTTTTGTTTCTCATTTTATCTTTACGATAAACATTACCTTCATTTCGATGTATATTTCCTTCATTTTGATGCTCTTTTCCTCGTTATGATCAATATTGCTTTTGTTTCGATGCATATTTCCTTCATTTTGATGCTCCTTTTCTCATTACGATCAACATTTCCTTCGTTTCGATGAATATTTCCTTCATTTTAATGCTCATTTTCTCGTTGCGATCAACATTTCCTTCGTTTCGATGCATATTTCCTTCATTTTGATGCTCCTTTTCTCATTACGATCAACATTTTCTTCGTTTCGATGAATATTTCCTTCATTTTAATGCTCATTTTCTCGTTACGATCAACATTTTCTTCGTTTCGATGCATATTTCCTTCATTTTGAAGCTTCTTTTCTCGTTATGATCAGCATTTCCTTCGTTTTGATGCATATTTACTTTATTTTGATGCTCCTTTTCTCGTTACGATCAACATTTCATTCGCTTCGATGCATATTTCCTTCATTTTGATGCTCATTTTCTCATTACGATCAACATTTCCTTCGTTTCGATGAATATTTCCTTCATTTTAATGCTCATTTTCTCGTTGCGATCAACATTTCCTTCGTTTCGATGCATATTTCCTTCATTTTGATGCTCCTTTTCTCATTACGATCAACATTTTCTTCGTTTCGATGAATATTTCCTTCATTTTAATGCTCATTTTCTCGTTACGATCAACATTTTCTTCGTTTCGATGCATATTTCCTTCATTTTGAAGCTTCTTTTCTCGTTATGATCAGCATTTCCTTCGTTTTGATGCATATTTCCTTCATTTTGATGCTCCTTTTCTTGTTACGATCAGTATTTCCCTCGTTTCGATGCACATTTACTTCATTTTGATGCTCATTTTCTCGTTACGATCAATATTTCGTTCGTTTCGATGCAGATTTCCTTCTTTTTTATGCTCGTTTTCTCATTACGATCGATATTTCCTTCGTTTCGATGAATATTTCCTTCATTTTAATGCTCATTTTCTCGTTACGATCATTATTTCCTTCGTTTCGATGCATATTTCCTTCATTTTGATGATCCTTTTCTTGTTACGATCAGCATTTCCTTCGTTTCGATGCATATTTACTTCATTTTGATGCTCCTTTTCTCGTTACGATCAACATTTCATTCGTTTCGATGCAGATTTCCTTCTTTTTGATGCTCGTTTTCTCGTTACGATCAATATTTCCTTCATTTCGTTGCATATTTCCTTCGTTTTGTTTCTCATTTTATCTTTACGATAAACATTACCTTCATTTCGATGTATATTTCCTTCATTTTGATGCTCTTTTCCTCGTTATGATCAATATTGCTTTTGTTTCGATGCATATTTCCTTCATTTTGATGCTCCTTTTCTCATTACGATCAACATTTCCTTCGTTTCGATGAATATTTCCTTCATTTTAATGCTCATTTTCTCGTTGCGATCAACATTTCCTTCGTTTCGATGCATATTTCCTTCATTTTGATGCTCCTTTTCTCATTACGATCAACATTTTCTTCGTTTCGATGAATATTTCCTTCATTTTAATGCTCATTTTCTCGTTACGATCAACATTTTCTTCGTTTCGATGCATATTTCCTTCATTTTGAAGCTTCTTTTCTCGTTATGATCAGCATTTCCTTCGTTTTGATGCATATTTACTTTATTTTGATGCTCCTTTTCTCGTTACGATCAACATTTCATTCGCTTCGATGCAGATTTTCTTCTTTTTGATGCTCATTTTCTCGTTACAATCGATATTTACTTCGTTTAGATTAATATTTCCTTCATTTTAATGCTCATTTTCTCATTACGATCAATATTTCATTCGTTTCAATGCATATTTCCTTCATTTTTATGCTCATTTTCTCGTTACGATCAGCATTTCCTTTGTTTCGATGCATATTTACTTCATTTTGATGTTCCTTTTCTCATTACGATTAACATTTCATTCGTTTCGATGCAGATTTCCTTCTTTTTGATGCTCGTTTTCTCGTTACGATCAATATTTCCTTTGTTTCGATGCATATTTCCTACGTTTTGATTCTCATTTTCTCGTTACGATCAATATTACCTTCGTTTCGATGCATATTTCCTTCATTTTGATACTCATTTTCTCATTACGATCAGCATTTCCTTCGTTTCGATTCATATTTCCTTCATTTTGATGCTCCTTTTCTCACTACGATCAACATTTCCTTCGTTTCGATGAATATTTCCTTCATTTTAATGCTCATTTTCTAGTTACGATCAACATTTCCTTCGTTTCGATGCATATTTCCTTCATTTTGAAGCTTCTTTTCTCGTTACGATCAGCATTTCCTTCGTTTTGATGCATATTTACTTCATTTTGATGCCCATTTTCTCGTTACGATCAACATTTCCATCGTTTCGATGCATATTTCCTTCATTTTGAAGCTTCTTTTCTCGTTATGATCAGCATTTCCTTCGTTTCGATGCAGATTTCCTTCTTTTTGATGCTCGTTTTCTCGTTACAATCGATATTTACTTTGTTTAGATTAATATTTTCTTCATTTTAATGCTCATTTTCTCATTACGATCAATATTTCATTCGTTTCGATGCATATTTCCTTCATTTTGTTGCTCATTTTCTCGTTACGATCAACATTTCCTTCGTTTCGATGCATATTAACTTCATTTTGATGTTCCTTTTCTCATTACGATTAACATTTCATTCGTTTTGATGCAGATTTCCTTCTTTTTGATGCTCGTTTTCTCGTTACGATCAATATTTCCTTTGTTTCGATGCATATTTCCTACGTTTTGATTCTCATATTCTCGTTACGATCAATATTACCTTCGTTTCGATGCATATTTCCTTCATTTTGATGCTCATTTTCTCATTACGATCAGCATTTCCTTCGTTTTGATGCATATTTACTTCATTTTGATGCTCCTTTTCTCGTTACGATCAACATTTCATTCGTTTTGATGCAGATTTCCTTTTTTTTATGCTCGTTTTCTCATTACAATCAATATTTACTTCGTTTCGATGAATATTTCTTTCATTTTAATGCTCATTTTCTCGTTACGATCAATATTTCCTTCGTTTCGATGCATATTTCCTTCATTTTGATGCTCATTTTCTCGTTACGATCAATATTTCCTTAGTTTCGATGTATATTTCCTTCATTTTGATGCTCATTTTCTCGTTACGATCAGCATTTCCTTCGTTTCGATGCATATTTACTTCATTTTGATGTTCCTTTTCTCATTACGATTAACATTTCATTCGTTTCGATGCAGATTTCCTTCTTTTTGATGCTCGTTTTCTTGTTATGATCAATATTTCCTTCGTTTCGATGCATATTTCCTTCATTTTGATGCTCATTTTCTCGTTACGATCAATATTTCCTTAGTTTCGATGTATATTTCCTTTATTTTGATGCTCATTTTCTCGTTATACTAAGCATTTCCTTCGTTTCGATGCATATTTACTTCATTTTGATGCTCCTTTTCTTGTTACGATCAACATTTCATTCGTTTCGATGCAGATTTCCTTCTTTTTGATGCTCGTTTTATCGTTACGATCAATATTTCCTTTATTTTGATTCATATTTCCTATGTTTTGATTCTCATTTTCTCGTTACGATCAATATTACCTTCGTTTCGATGCATATTTCCTTCATTTTGATGCTCCTTTTCTCATTACGATCAACATTACCTACGTTTCGATGCATATTTTCTTCATTTTGATGCTCCTTTTCTCATTACGATCAATATTTCCTTCGTTTCGATGCATATTTCCTTCGTTTTGATTCTCATTTTCTCTTTACGCTCAACATTACCTTCGTTTCGATGCATATTTACTTCATTTTGTTGCTCCTTTTCTCGTTATGATCAACATTTTCTTCGTTTCGATGAATATTTCATTCATTTTAATGCTCATTTTCTCGTTACGATCAATATTTCCTTCGTTTCGATGTATATTTCCTTCATTTTGATGCTCCTTTTCTCTTTACGATTAACATTTCATTCGTTTTGATGCATATTTCCTTCATTTTAAAGTTCATTTTCTCGTTACGATCAATATTTCCTTCGCTTCGATGCATATTTCCTTCATTTTGATGCTCCTTTTCTCGTTACGATCTGCATTTCCTTCGTTTCGATGCATATTTCCTTCAATTTGATGTTCCTTTTGTCGTTAATATTAACATTTCATTCGTTTTGATGCAAATTTCCTTCTTTTTGATGCTCGTTTTCTCGTTACGATCAATATTTCCTTTATTTCGATGCATATTTCCTACGTTTTGATTCTCATTTTCTCTTTACGATCAATATTACCTTCGTTTCGATGCATATTTCCTTCATTTTGATGCTCATTTTCTCATTACGATCAGCATTTCCTTCGTTTTGATGCATATTTACTTCATTTTGATGCTCCTTTTCTCGTTACGATCAACATTTCATTCGTTTTGATGTAGATTTCCTTCTTTTTATGCTCGTTTTCTCGTTACGATCAATATTTACTTCGTTTCAATGAATATTTCCTTCATTTTAATGCTCATTTTCTCATTACGATCAATATTTCCTTCGTTTCGATGCATATTTCCTTCATTTTGATGCTCCTTTTCTTGTTACGATCAGTATTTCCTTCGTTTCGATGTACATTTACTTCATTTTGATGCTCATTTTCTCGTTACGATCAACATTTCGTTTGTTTCGATGCAGATTTCCTTCTTTTTTATGCTCGTTTTCTCGTTACGATCGATATTTCCTTTGTTTCGATGAATATTTCCTTCATTTTAATGCTCATTTTCTCGTTACGATCATTATTTCCTTCGTTTCGATGCATATTTCCTTCATTTTGATGCTCCTTTTCTTGTTACGATCAGCATTTCCTTCGTTTCGATGCATATTTACTTCATTTTGATGCTCCTTTTCTCGTTATGATCAACATTTCATTCGTTTCGATGCAGATTTCCTTCTTTTTGATGCTCGTTTTCTCGTTACGATCAATATTTCCTTCATTTCGTAGCATATTTCCTTCATTTTGTTTCTCATTTTATCTTTACGATAAACATTACCTTCGTTTCGATGTATATTTCCTTCATTTTGATGCTCTTTTCCTCGTTATGATCAATATTTCTTTTGTTTCGATGCATATTTCCTTCATTTTGATGCTCCTTTTCTCATTACGATCAACATTTCCTTCGTTTCGATGAATATTTCCTTCATTTTAATGCTCATTTTCTCATTGCGATCAACATTTCCTTCGTTTCGATGCATATTCCCTTCATTTTGATGCTCCTTTTCTCATTACGATCAACATTTCCTTCGTTTCGATGAATATTTCCTTCATTTTAATGCTCATTTTCTCGTTACAATCAACATTTCCTTCGTTTCGATGCATATTTCCTTCATTTTGAAGCTTCTTTTCTCGTTATGATCAGCATTTCCTTCGTTTTTATGCATATTTACTTCATTTTGATGCTCATTTTCTCGTTACGATCAACATTTCATTCGCTTCGATGCAGATTTCCTTCTTTTTGATGCTCGTTTTCTCGTTACAATCGATATTTACTTCGTTTACATTAATATTTCCTTCATTTTAATGCTCATTTTCTCATTACGATCAATATTTCATTCGTTTCGATGCATATTTCCTTCATTTTGATGCTCATTTTCTTGTTACGATTAGCATTTCCTTCGTTTCGATGCATATTTACTTCATTTTGATGTTCCTTTTCTCGTTACGATTAACATTTCATTCGTTTCTATGCAGATTTCCTTCTTTTTGATGCTCGTTTTCTCGTTACGATCAATATTTCCTTTGTTTCGATGCATATTTCCTATGTTTTGATTCTCATTTTCTCGTTACGATCAATATTACCTTCGTTTCGATGCATATTACCTTCATTTTGATGTTCCTTTTCTCATTACGATCAATATTTCCTTCGTTTCGATGAATATTTCCTTCATTTTAATGCTCATTTTCTCGTTACGATCAATATTACCTTCGTTCGATGTATATTTCCTTCATTTTGATGCTCCTTTTCTTGTTACGATCAACATTTCATTCGTTTCGATGCAGATTTCCTTCTTTTTTATGCTCGTTTTCTCATTACGATCAATATTTCCTCTATTTCGATGCATATTTCCTTCGTTTTGATTCTCATTTTCTCGTTACGATCAACATTACCTTCATTTTGATGCATATTTTCTTCATTTTGATCTCCTTTTCTCATTACAATCAACATTTCCTTCATTTCGATAAATATTTCCTTCATTTTAATGCTCATTTTCTCGTTACGATCAACATTTCCTTCGTTTCGATGCATATTTCCTTCATTTTGATGCTCATTTTCTCGTTACGATCAATATTTCCTTAGTTTCGATGCATATTTCCTTCATTTTGATGCTTATTTTCTCGTTATGATCAGCATTTCCTTCGTTTCGATGCATATTTACTTCATTTTGATGCTCCTTTTCTTGTTACGATCAACATTTCATTCGTTTCGATGCAGATTTCCTTCTTTTTGATGCTCGTTTCCTCATTACGATCAATATTTCCTTTGTTTTGATGCATATTTCCTACGTTTTGATTCTCATTTTCTCGTTACGATCAATATTACCATTGTTTCGATGCATATTTCCTTCATTTTGATGATCCTTTTCTCGTTACGATCAACATTACCTTCATTTCGATGCATATTTTCTTCATTTTGATGCTCCTTTTCTCATTACAATCAACATTTCCTTCATTTCGATGCATATTTCCTTCGTTTGATTCTCATTTTCTCTTTATGCTCAACATTACCTTCGTTTCGATGCATATTTACTTCATTTTGATGCTCCTTTTCTCGTTACGATCAATATTTCCTTCGTTTCGATGCATATTTCCTTAATTTTGATTCTCATTTTCTCTTTACGCTCAACATTACCTTCGTTTCGATGCATATTTACTTATTTTGTTGCTCCTTTTCTCGTTATGATCAACATTTCCTTCGTTTCGATGAATATTTCATTCATTTTAATGCTCATTTTCTCGTTACGATCAATATTTCCTTCGTTTCGATGTATATTTCCTTCATTTTGATGCTCCTTTTCTCTTTACGATCAACATTTCATTCGTTTCGATGCATATTTTCTTAATTTTAATGCTCATTTTCTCGTTACGATCAACATTTCCTTCATTTCGATGCATATTTCCTTCATTTTGATGCTTCTTTTCTCGTTACGATCTGCATTTCCTTCGTTTCGATGCATATTTCCTTCATTTTGATGTTCCTTTTATCGTTACGATTAACATTTCATTCGTTTTGATGCAAATTTCCTTCTTTTTGATGCTCGTTTTCTCGTTATGATTAATATTTTCTTTATTTCGATGCATATTTCCTACGTTTCGATTCTCATTTTCTCTTTACGATCAATATTACCTTCATTTCGATGAATATTTCCTTCATTTTGATGCTCATTTTCTCATTACGATCAGCATTTCCTTCGTTTTTATGCATATTCACTTCATTTTGATGCTCATTTTCTCGTTACGATCAACATTTCATTCGTTTTGATGCAGATTTCCTTCTTTTTTATGCTCATTTTCTCGTTACGATCAATATTTACTTCGTTTCGATGCATATTTCCTTCATTTTAATGCTCATTTTCTCGTTACGATCAATATTTTCTTCGTTTTGATGCATATTTCCTTCATTTTGATGCTCATTTTCTTGTTACGATCAGTATTTCCTTCGTTGCGATGCACATTTACTTCATTTTGATGCACTTTTCTCGTTACGATCAACATTTTATTCGTTCGAAGCATATTTATTTCATTTTGATGCTCCTTTCTTGTTACAATCAATATTTCATTCATTTCGATTCATATTTCCTTTATTTTGATGCTCATTTTCTCGTTACGATCAATATTTCCTTTGTTTCAATGCATATTTCCTTCATTTTGATGCACTTTTTCTCGTTACGATTAGGATTTCCTTCGTTTTGATGCATATTTCCTTCATTTTGATGCTCTTTTCCTCGTTATGATCAATATTTCTTTTGTTTCGATGCATATTTCCTTCATTTTGATGCTCCTTTTCTCATTACGATCAATATTTCCTTCGTTTCGATGAATATTCTCTTCATTTTAATGCTCCTTTTCTCATTACGATCAACATTTCCTTCGTTTCGATGAATATTTCCTTCATTTTAATGCTCATTTTATCGTTGCGATCAATATTTCCTTCGTTTCGATGCATATTTCCTTCATTTTGATGCTCCTTTTCTCATTACGATCAACATTTCCTTCGTTTTGATGAATATTTCCTTTATTTTAATGCTCATTTTCTCGTTACGATCAACATTTCCTTCGTTTCGATGCATATTTCCTTTATTTTGAAGCTTCTTTTCTCGTTATGATCAGCATTTCCTTCGTTTTGATGCATATTTACTTCATTTTGATGCTCCTTTTCTCATTACGATCAACATTTCATTCGCTTCGATGCAGATTTTCTTCTTTTTGATGCTCGTTTTCTCGTTACAATCGATATTTACTTCATTTAGATGAATATTTCCTTCATTTTAATGCTCATTTTCTCATTACGATCAATAGTTCCTTCATTTCGATGCATATTTCCTTCATTTTGATGCTCATTTTCTCGTTACGATCAACATTTCCTTCGTTTTGATGTATATTTACTTCATTTTGACGTTCCTTTTCTCGTTACGATTAACATTTCATTCGTTTCGATGTAGATTTCCTTCTTTTTGATGCTCGTTTTCTCGTTACGATCAATATTTCCTTTGTTTCGATGCATATTTCCTACATTTTGATTCTTATTTTCTCATTACGATCAATATTACCTTCGTTTCGATGCATATTTCCTTCATTTTGATGCTCCTTTTCTCATTACGATCAATATTTCCTTCGTTTCGATGAATATTTCCTTCATTTTAATGCTCATTTTCTCGTTACGATCAATATTACCTTCGTTCGATGCATATTTCCTTCATTTTGATGCTCCTTTTCTTGTTACGATCAACATTTCATTCGTTTCGATGCATATTTCCTTCATTTTGATGCTCATTTTCTCGTTACGATCAATATTTCCTTAGTTTCGATGTATATTTCCTTCATTTTGATGCTCATTTTCTCGTTACGATCAATATTTCCTTCGTTTCGATGCATATGTCCTTCATTTTGATGCTCCTTTTCTCGTTACGATCTGCATTACCTTCGTTTCGATGCATATTTCCTTTATTTTGATGTTCCTTTTCTCATTACGATTAACATTTCATTCGTTTTGATGCAAATTTCCTTCCTTTTGATCAAAAAGAAGGAAATCTGCATCAAAACGAATGAAATGTTGATCGTAACGAGAAAATGTGCATTAAAATGAAGGAAATATGCATCGAACGAAGGTAATGTTGATCGTAACGAGAAAATGAGCAATAAAATGAAGGAAATATTCATCGAAACGAAGGAAATGTTGATCGTAATGAGAAAAGGAGCATCAAAATGAAGGAAATATGCATCGAAACAAAGTAAATGTTGATCATAACGAGAAAAGGAGCATCAAAATGAAGTAAATATGCATCGAAACGAAGGAAATGCTGATCATAACAAGAAAAAGTGCATCAAAAAGAAGGAAATATACATCGAAACGAAGAAATTATTGATCGTAACGAGAAAATGAGCATTAAAATGAAGGAAATATTCATCGAAACGAAGGAAATATTGATCGTAAAGAGAATAGGAGAATCAAAATGAAGGAAATATTCATCGAAACAAAGGAAATGCTGATCGTAATGAGAAAAGGAGCATCAAAATGAAGGAAATATGCATCGAAACGAAGGTAATGTTGATCGTAACGAGAAAATGAGAATCAAAACGAAGGAAATATGCATCGAAATAGAGGAAATATTGATCGTAACGAGAAAACGAGCATAAAAAAGAAGGAAATCTGCATCGAAATGAATGAAATTTTGATCGTAACAAGAAAAGGAGCATCAAAATTAAGGAAATATACATCGAACGAATGAAATATTGATCGTAATGAGAAAATGAGCATTACAATGAAGGAAATATTCATCGAAACGAAGGAAATGTTGATCGTAATGAGAAAAGGAGCATCAGAATGAAGGAAATATTCATCGAAATGAAGGTAATATTGATCATAACGAGAAAATGAGTATCAAAACGTAGGAAATATGCATCATAACAAAGGAAATATTGATCGTAACAAGACAACGAGCATCAAAAAGAAGGAAATCTGCATCAAAATAAATGAAATGTTGATCGTAACAATAAAAGGAGCATCAAAATGAAGTAAATATGCATCGAAACGAAGGAAATGCTGATCATAACGAGAAAATGAGCATCAAAATGAAAAAATATGCATCGAAACTAAGGAAATATTAATCGTAACGAGAAAATGAGTATCAAAATGAAGGAAATATGCATCGAAACGAAGGAAATGTTGATCGTAACAAGAAAATGAGCATTAAAATGAAGGAAATATTCATCGAAACGAAGGAAATATTTATCGTAATGAGAAAAGGAGCATCAAAATAACGGAAATATGCATCGAAACGAAGGTAATGTGATCGTAACGAGAAAATGAGAATCAAAACGAAGGAAATATGCATTGAAATAGAGGAAATATTGATCGTAATGAGAAAACGAGCATAAAAAAGAAGGAAATCTGCATCGAAACGAATGAAATATTGATCGTAACAAGAAAAGGAGCATCAAAATGATGGAAATATGCATCGAACGAAGGTAATATTGATCGTAACGAGAAAATGAGCATTAAAATGAAGGAAATATTCATCGAAACGAAGGAAATGTTGATCGTAATGAGAAAAGGAGCATCAAAATGAAGTAAATATGCATCGAAACGAAGGTAATATTGATCAAAACGAGAAAATCAGAATCAAAACGTAGAAAATATGCATCGAAACAAATGAAATATTGATCGTAACGAGAAAACGAGCATCAAAAAGAAGGAAATCTGCATCGAAACGAATGAAATGTTAATCGTAACGAGAAAAGGAACATCAAAATGAAGTAAATATGCATCGAAACGAAGGAAATACTGATCGTAACGAGAAAATGAGCATCAAAATGAAGGAAATATGCATCGAAACGAAGGAAATATTGATCGTAATGAGAAAATGAGCATTAAAATGAAGGAAATATTCATCTAAATGAAGTAAATATCGATTGTAAAGAGAAAACGAGCTTAAAAATGAAGGAAATCTTCATCGAAGCGAATGAAATGTTGATCGTAACGAGAAAAGGAGCATCAAAATGAAGTAAATATGCATCAAAACGAAGGAAATGCTGATCGTAACGAGAAAAGGAGCATCAAAATGAAGAAAATATGCATCGAAACAAAAGAAATATTGATCATAACGAGAAAAAGAGCATCAAAATGAAGGAAATATGCATCGAAACGAAGGTAATGTTGATCGTAAAGATAAAATGAGAATCAAAACGAAGGAAATATTGATCGTAATGAGAAAACGAGCATCAAAAATAAGGAAATCTGCATCAAAACGAATGAAATGTTGATCGTAACGAGAAAATGAGCGTTAAAATGAAGGAAATATGCATCGAACGAAGGTAATGTTGATCGTAACGAGAAAATGAGCAATAAAATGAAGGAAATATTCATCGAAACGAAGGAAATGTTGATCGTAATGAGAAAAGGAGCATCAAAATGAAGGAAATATGCATCGAAACAAAGTAAATGTTGATCATAACGAGAAAAGGAGCATCAAAATGAAGTAAATATGCATCGAAACGAAGGAAATACTGATCATAACAAGAAAAAGTGCATCAAAAAGAAGGAATATACATCGAAACAAAGAAATTATTGATCGTAACGAGAAAATGAGCATTAAAATGAAGGAAATATTCATCGAAACGAAGGAAATGTTGATCGTAAAGAGAATAGGAGAATCAAAATGAAGGAAATATTCATCGAAACAAAGGAAATGCTGATCGTAATGAGAAAAGGAGCATCAAAATGAAGAAAATATGCATCGAAACGAAGGTAATGTTGATCGTAACGAGAAAATGAGAATCAAAACGAAGGAAATATGCATCGAAATAGAGGAAATATTGATCGTAACGAGAAAATGAGCATAAAAAAGAAGGAAATCTGCATCGAAACGAATGAAATATTGATCGTAACAAGAAAAAGAGCATCAAAATTAAGTAAATATGCATCGAAACGAAGGAAATGATGATCATAACGAGAAAAAGAGCATCAAAATGAAGGAAATCTGCATCGAAACGAATGAAATATTGATCGTAACAAGAAAAGGAACATCAAAATGAAGGAAATATGCATCTATCGAAGGTAATATTGATCGTAACGAGAAAATAAGCATTAAAATGAAGGAAATATTCATCGAAACGAAGGAAATTTTGATCGTAATGAGAAAAGGAGCATCAAAATGAAGGAAATATGCATCGAAATGAAGGTAATATTGATCGTAACGAGAAAATGAGAATCAAAACGTAGGAAATATGCATCGAAACAAAGGAAATATTGATCTTAACGAGATAACAAGCATAAAAAGAAGGAAATCTGCATCGAAACGAATGAAATGTTGATCGTAACGAGAAAAGGAACATCAAAATGGAGTAAATATGCATCGAAACGAAGGAAATGCTGATCGTAATGAGAAAAGGAGCATCAAAATGAAGAAAATATGCATCGAAACAAAAGAAATATTGATCATAACGAGAAAAAGAGCATCAAAATGAAGGAAATATGCATCGAAATAGGGGAAATATTGTTCGTAACGAGAAAACGAGCATAAAAAGAATGAAATCTGCATCGAAACGAATGAAATGTTGATCGTAACAAGAAAAGGAGCATCAAAATGAAGGAAATATGCATCGAACGAAGGAAATATTGATCGTAACAAGAAAATGAGCATTACAATGAAGGAAATATTCATCGAAACGAAGAAAATGTTGATCGTAATGAGAAAAGGAGCATCAAAATGAAGGAAATATGCATCGAAACGAAGGTAATATTGATCGTAACAAAAAATGAGAATCAAAACGAGGAAATATGCATCATAACAAAGGAAATATTGACCGTAACGAGAAAACGAGCATTAAAAAGTAGGAAATCTGCATCGAAACGAATGAAATGTTGATCGTAACAAGAAAATGAGCATCAAAATGAAGTAAATATGCATCGAAACGAAGGAAATGCTGATCATAACGAGAAAATGAGCATCAAAATAAAGGAAATATGCATCGAAACTAAGGAAATATTGATCGTAACGAGAAAATGAGCATCAAAATGAAGGAAATATGCATCGAAACGAAGGAAATGTTGATCGTAACGAGAAAATGAGCATTAAAATGAAGGAAATATTTATCGAAACAAAGAAAATATTGATCGTAATGAGAAAAGGAGCATCAAAATGAAGGAAATATGCATCGAAACGAAGGTAATGTTGATGGTAACGAGAAAAAGAACATCAAAATGAAGGAAATATGCATCGAAACGAAGGTAATATTGATCGTAACAAAAAATGAGAATCAAAACGTAGGAAATACGCATCATAACAAAGGAAATATTGATCATAACGAGAAAACGAGCAACAAAAAGAAGGAAATCTGCATCGAAACGAATGAAATGTTGATCGTAACAAGAAAAGGAGCATCAAAATGAAGTAAGTATGCATCGAAACGAAGAAAATGCTGATCATAATGAGAAAATGAGCATCAAAATAAAGGATATATGCATCGAAACTAAGGAAATATTGATCGTAACGAGAAAATGAGCATCAAAATGAAGGAAATATGCATCGAAACGAAGGAAATGTTGATCGTAACGAGAAAATGAGCATTAAAATGAAGGAAATATTTATCGAAACGAAGGAAATGTTGATCGTAATGAGAAAAGGAGCATCAAAATGAAGGAAATATGCATCGAAACGAAGGTAATGTTGATCGTAACGAGAAAATGAGAATCAAAACGAAGGAAATATGCATTGAAATAGAGGAAATATTGATCGTAATGAGAAAACGAGCATAAAAAAGTTGGAAATCTGCATCGAAACGAATGAAATGTTGATCGTAACAAGAAAAGGAGCATCAAAATGAAGGAAATATGCATCGAACGAAGGTAATATTGATCGTAATGAGAAAATTAGCATTAAAATGAAGGAAATATTCATCGAAACGAAGGAAATGTTGATCGTAATGAGAAAAGGAGCATCAAAATGAAGGAAATATGCATCGAAACGAAGGTAATATTGATCATAACGAGAAAATCAGAATCAAAACGTAGAAAATATGCATCGAAACAAAGGAAATATTGATCGTAACGAGAAAACGAGCATCAAAAAGAAGGAAATCTGCATCGAAACGAATGAAATGTTAATCGTAACGAGAAAAGAAACATCGAAATGAAGTAAATATGCATCGAAACGAAGGAAATACTGATCGTAACGAGAAAATGAGCATCAAAATGAAGGAAATATGCATCGAAACGAAGGAAATATTGATCGTAATGAGAAAATGAGCATTAAAATGAAGGAAATATTCATCGAAACGAAGGAAATATTTATCGTAATGAGAAAAGGAGCATCAAAATGAAGGAAATATGCATCGAAACGAAGGTAATATGATCATAACGAGAAAATGAGAATCAAAACGAAGGAAATATGCATTGAAATAGAGGAAATATTGATCGTAATGAGAAAACGAGCATAAAAAAGAAGGAAATCTGCATCGAAACGAATGAAATATTGATCGTAACAAGAAAAGGAACATCAAAATGAAGGAAATATGCATCGAACGAAGGTAATATTGATCGTAACGAGAAAATAAGCATTAAAATTAAGGAAATATTCATCGAAACGAAGGAAATGTTGATCGTAATGAGAAAAGAAGCATCAAAATGAAGGAAATATGCATCGAAACGAAGGTAATATTGATCGTAACGAGAAAATGAGAATCAAAACGTAGGAAATATGCATCGAAACAAAGGAAATATTGATCTTAACGAGATAACAAGCATAAAAAGAAGGAAATCTGCATCGAAACGAATGAAATGTTGATCGTAACGAGAAAAGGAACATCAAAATGGAGTAAATATGCATCGAAACGAAGGAAATGCTGATCGTAATAGGAAAAGGAGCATCAAAATGAAGAAAATATGCATCGAAACAAAAGAAATATTGATCATAACGAGAAAAAGAGCATCAAAATGAAGGAAATATGCATCGAAACGAAGGTAATGTTGATCGTAAAGATAAAATGAGAATCAAAAAGGAAATATGCAACGAAACGAAGGAAATATTGATCGTAATAAGAAATCGAGCATCAAAAAGAAGGAAATCTACATCAAAACGAATGAAATGTTGATCGTAACGAGAAAATGAGCATTAAAATGAAGGAAATATGCATCGAATGAAGGTAATGTTGATCGTAACGAGAAAATAAGCATTAAAATGAAGGAAATATTCATCGAAACGAAGGTAATGTTGATCGTGATGAGAAAAAGAGCATCAAAATGAAGAAAATATGCATCGAAACAAAGTAAATGTTGATCATAATGAGACAAGGAGCATCAAAACGAAGTAAATATGCATCGAAACGAAGGAAATGCTGATCATAACAAGAAAAAGTGCATCGAAAAGAAGGAAATATACATCGAAACGAAGAAATTATTGATCGTAACGAGAAAATGAGCATTAAAATGAAGGAAATATTCATCGAAACGAACGAAATGTTGATCATAACGAGAAAAGGAGCATTAAAATGAAGTAAATATGTATCGAAACAAAGGAAATGCTGATCATAACAAGAAAAAGTGCATCAAAAAGAAGGAAATATACATTGAAATGAAGAAACTATTGATCGTAACGAGAAAATGAGCATTATAATGAAGGAAATATTCATCGAAACGAAGGAAATGTTGATCGTAAAGAGAATAGGAGCATCAAAATGAAGGAAATATTCATCGAAACGAAGGAAATGCTGATCGTAATGAGAAAAGGAGCATCAAAATGAAGGAAATATGCATCGAACAAACGAAGGTAATGTTGATCGTAACAAGAAAATGAGAATCAAAACGAAGGAAATATGCATCGAAATAGGGGAAATATTATTCGTAACGAGAAAACGAGCATAAAAAGAATGAAATCTGCATAGAAACGAATGAAATGTTGATCGTAACAAGAAAAGGGGCATCAAAATGAAGGAAATATGCATCGAACGAAGGAAATATTGATCGTAACAAGAAAATGAGCATTACAATGAAGGAAATATTCATCGAAACGAAGAAAATGTTGATCGTAATGAGAAAAGGAGCATCAAAATGAAGGAAATATGCATCGAAACGAAGGTAATATTGATCGTAACAAAAAATGAGAATCAAAACGAGGAAATATGCATCATAACAAAGGAAATATTGATCGTAACGAGAAAACGAGCATTAAAAAGAAGGAAATCTGCATCGAAACGAATGAAATGTTGATCGTAACAAGAAAATGAGCATCAAAATGAAGTAAATATGCATCGAAACGAAGGAAATGCTGATCATAACGAGAAAATGAGCATCAAAATAAAGGAAATATGCATCGAAACTAAGGAAATATTGATCGTAACGAGAAAATGAGCATCAAAATGAAGGAAATATGCATCGAAACGAAGGAAATGTTGATCGTAACGAGAAAATGAGCATTAAAATGAAGGAAATATTTATCGAAACGAAGAAAATGTTGATCGTAATGAGAAAAGGAGCATCAAAATGAAGGAAATATGCATCGAAACGAAGGTAATGTTGATGGTAACGAGAAAAGGAGCATCAAAATGAAGGAAATATGCATCGAAACGAAGGTAATATTGATCGTAAAAAAAAATGAGAATCAAAACGTAGGAAATATGCATCATAACAAAGGAAATATTGATCATAACGAGAAAACGAGCATAAAAAAGAAGGAAATCTGCATCGAAACGAATGAAATGTTGATCGTAACAAGAAAAGGAGCATCAAAATGAAGTAAGTATGCATCGAAACGAAGAAAATGCTGATCATAACGAGAAAATGAGCATCAAAATAAAGGATATATGCATCGAAACTAAGGAAATATTGACCGTAACGAGAAAATGAGCATCAAAATGAAGGAAATATGCATCGAAACGAAGGAAATGTTGATCGTAACGAGAAAATGAGCATTAAAATGAAGGAAATATTTATCGAAACGAAGGAAATGTTGATCGTAATGAGAAAAGGAGCATCAAAATGAAGGAAATATGCATCGAAACGAAGGTAATGTTGATCGTAACGAGAAAATGAGAATCAAAACAAAGGAAATATGCATTGAAATAGAGGAAATATTGATCGTAATGAGAAAACGAGCATAAAAAAGTTGGAAATCTGCATCGAAACGAATGAAATGTTGATCGTAACAAGAAAAGGAGCATCAAAATGAAGGAAATATGCATCGAACGAAGGTAATATTGATCGTAATGAGAAAATGAGCATTAAAATGAAGGAAATATTCATCGAAACGAAGGAAATGTTGATCGTAATGAGAAAAGGAGCATCAAAATGAAGGAAATATGCATCGAAACGAAGGTAATATTGATCATAACGAGAAATTCAGAATCAAAACGTAGAAAATATGCATCGAAACAAAGGAAATATTGATCGTAACGAGAAAACGAGCATCAAAAAGAAGGAAATCTGCATCGAAACGAATGAAATGTTAATCGTAACGAGAAAAGAAACATCAAAATGAAGTAAATATGCATCGAAACGAAGGAAATACTGATCGTAACGAGAAAATGTGCATCAAAATGAAGGAAATATGCATCGAAACGAAGGAAATATTGATCGTAATGAGAAAATGAGCATTAAAATGAAGGAAATATTCATCGAAACGAAGGAAATATTTATCGTAATGAGAAAAGGAGCATCAAAATGAAGGAAATATGCATCGAAACGAAGGTAATATGATCATAACGAGAAAATGAGAATCAAAACGAAGGAAATATGCATTGAAATAGAGGAAATATTGATCGTAATGAGAAAACGAGCATAAAAAAGAAGGAAATCTGCATCGAAACGAATGAAATATTGATCGTATCAAGAAAAGGAACATCAAAATGAAGGAAATATGCATCGAACGAAGGTAATATTGATCGTAACGAGAAAATAAGCATTAAAATTAAGGAAATATTCATCGAAACGAAGGAAATATTGATCGTAATGAGAAAAGAAGCATCAAAATGAAGGAAATATGCATCGAAACGAAGGTAATATTGATCGTAACGAGAAAATGAGAATCAAAACGTAGGAAATATGCATCGAAACAAAGGAAATATTGATCTTAACGAGATAACAAGCATAAAAAGAAGGAAATCTGCATCGAAACGAATGAAATGTTGATCGTAACGAGAAAAGGAACATCAAAATGGAGTAAATATGCATCGAAACGAAGGAAATGCTGATCGTAATGAGAAAAGGAGCATCAAAATGAAGAAAATATGCATCGAAACAAAAGAAATATTGATCATAACGAGAAAAAGAGCATCAAAATGAAGGAAATATGCATCGAAACGAAGGTAATGTTGATCGTAAAGATAAAATGAGAATAAAAAAGGAAATATGCAACGAAACGAAGGAAATATTTATCGTAATAAGAAATCGAGCATCAAAAAGAAGGAAATCTACATCAAAACGAATGAAATGTTGATCGTAACGAGAAAATGAGCATTAAAATGAAGGAAATATGCATCGAATGAAGGTAATGTTGATCGTAACGAGAAAATAAGCATTAAAATGAAGGAAATATTCATCGAAACGAAGGTAATGTTGATCTGATGAGAAAAAGAGCATCAAAATGAAGGAAATATGCATCGAAACAAAGTAAATGTTGATCATAACGAGAAAAGGAGCATCAAAACGAAGTAAATATGCATCGAAACGAAGGAAATGCTGATCATAACAAGAAAAGTGCATCGAAAAGAAGGAAATATACATCGAAACGAAGAAATTATTGTTCGTAACGAGAAAATGAGCATTAAAATGAAGGAAATATTCATCGAAACGAACGAAATGTTGATCATAACGAGAAAAGGAGCATCAAAATGAAGTAAATATGTATCGAAACAAAGGAAATGCTGATCATAACAAGAAAAAGTGCATCAAAAAGAAGGAAATATATATCGAAATGAAGAAACTATTGATCGTAACGAGAAAATGAGCATTATAATGAAGGAAATATTCATCGAAACGAAGGAAATGTTGATCGTAAAGAGAATAGGAGCATCAAAATGAAGGAAATATTCATCGAAACGAAGGAAATGCTGATCGTAATGAGAAAAGGTGCATCAAAATGAAGGAAATATGCATCGAAACAAACGAAGGTAATGTTGATCGTAACAAGAAAAGGAGCATCAAAATGAAGTAAATATGCATCGAAACGAAGAAAATGCTGATCATAACGAGAAAATGAGCATCAAAATGAAGGATATATGCATCGAAACTAAGGAAATATTGATCGTAACGAGAAAATGAGCATCAAAATGAAGGAAATATGCATCGAAACGAAGGAAATGTTGATCGTAACGAGAAAATGAGCATTAAAATGAAGGAAATATTTATCGAAACGAAGGAAATGTTGATCGTAATGAGAAAAGGAGCATCAAAATGAAGGAAATATGCATCGAAACGAAGGTAATGTTGATCGTAACGAGAAAATGAGAATCAAAACGAAGGAAATATGCATTGAAATAGAGGAAATATTGATCGTAATGAGAAAACGAGCATAAAAAAGTTGGAAATCTGCATCGAAACGAA
Organism: Pogostemon cablin; assembly: GCA_023678885.1. Classification (NCBI taxonomy): domain Eukaryota; kingdom Viridiplantae; phylum Streptophyta; class Magnoliopsida; order Lamiales; family Lamiaceae; genus Pogostemon; species Pogostemon cablin. Next base: position 10,234 of record JAHCLQ010000944.1, on the reverse strand, counting down.
TGAAATGTTGATCGTAACAAGAAAAGGAGCATCAAAATGAAGGAAATATGCATCGAACGAAGGTAATATTGATCGTAACGAGAAAATGAGCATTAAAATGAAGGAAATATTCATCGAAACGAAGGAAATGTTGATCGTAATGAGAAAAGGAACATCAAAATGAAGGAAATATGCATCGAAACGAAGGTAATATTGATCATAACGAGAAAATCAGAATCAAAACGTAGAAAATATGCATCGAAACAAAGGAAATATTGATCGTAACGAGAAAACGAGCATCAAAAAGAAGGAAATCTGCATCGAAACGAATGAAATGTTAATCGTAACGAGAAAAGAAACATCAAAATGAAGTAAATATGCATCGAAACGAATGAAATGCTGATCGTAACGAGAAAATGAGCATCAAAGTGAAGGAAATATGCATCGAAACGAAGGAAATATTGATCGTAATGAGAAAATGAGCATTAAAATGAAGGAAATATTCATCGAAACGAAGGAAATATTTATCGTAATGAGAAAAGGAGCATCAAAATGAAGGAAATATGCATCGAAACGAAGGTAATATGATCATAACGAGAAAATGAGAATCAAAACGAAGGAAATATGCATTGAAATAGAGGAAATATTGATCGTAATGAGAAAACGAGCATAAAAAAGAAGGAAATCTGCATCGAAACGAATGAAATATTGATCGTATCAAGAAAAGGAACATCAAAATGAAGGAAATATGCATCGAACGAAGGTAATATTGATCGTAACGAGAAAATAAGCATTAAAATTAAGGAAATATTCATCGAAACGAAGGAAATGTTGATCGTAATGAGAAAAGAAGCATCAAAATGAAGGAAATATGCATCGAAACGAAGGTAATATTGATCGTAATGAGAAAATGAGAATCAAAACGTAGGAAATATGCATCGAAACAAAGGAAATATTGATCTTAACGAGATAACAAGCATAAAAAGAAGGAAATCTGCATCGAAACGAATGAAATGTTGATCGTAACGAGAAAAGGAACATCAAAATGGAGTAAATATGCATCGAAACGAAGGAAATGCTGATCGTAATGAGAAAAGGAGCATCAAAATGAAGAAAATATGCATCGAAACAAAAGAAATATTGATCATAACGAGAAAAAGAGCATCAAAATGAAGGAAATATGCATCGAAACGAAGGTAATGTTGATCGTAAAGATAAAATGAGAATCAAAAAGGAAATATGCAACGAAACGAAGGAAATATTTATCGTAATAAGAAATCGAGCATCAAAAAGAAGGAAATCTACATCAAAACGAATGAAATGTTGATCGTAACGAGAAAATGAGCATTAAAATGAAGGAAATATGCATCGAATGAAGGTAATGTTGATCATAACGAGAAAATAAGCATTAAAATGAAGTAAATATTCATCGAAACGAAGGTAATGTTGATCTGATGAGAAAAAGAGCATCAAAATGAAGGAAATATGCATCGAAACAAAGTAAATGTTGATCATAATGTGAAAAGGAGCATCAAAACGAAGTAAATATGCATCGAAACGAAGGAAATGCTGATCATAACAAGAAAAAGTGCATCGAAAAGAAGGAAATATACATCGAAACGAAGAAATTATTGTTCGTAACGAGAAAATGAGCATTAAAATGAAGGAAATATTCATCGAAACGAACGAAATGTTGATCATAACGAGAAAAGGAGCATCAAAATGAAGTAAATATGTATCGAAACAAAGGAAATGCTGATCATAACAAGAAAAAGTGCATCAAAAAGAAGGAAATATACATCGAAATGAAGAAACTATTGATCGTAACGAGAAAATGAGCATTATAATGAAGGAAATATTCATCGAAACGAAGGAAACGTTGATCGTAAAGAGAATAGGAGCATCAAAATGAAGGAAATATTCATCGAAACGAAGGAAATGCTGATCGTAATGAGAAAAGGAGCATCAAAATGAAGGAAATATGCATCGAAACAAACGAAGGTAATGTTGATCGTAACGAGAAAATGAGAATCAAAACGAAGGAAATATGCATCGAAATAGGGGAAATATTGTTCGTAACGAGAAAACGAGCATAAAAAGAATGAAATCTGCATCGAAACGAATGAAATGTTGATCGTAACAAGAAAAGGAGCATCAAAATGAAGGAAATATGCATCGAACGAAGGAAATATTGATCGTAACAAGAAAATGAGCATTACAATGAAGGAAATATTCATCGAAACGAAGAAAATGTTGATCGTAATGAGAAAAGGAGCATCAAAATGAAGGAAATATGCATCGAAACGAAGGTAATATTGATCGTAACAAAAAATGAGAATCAAAACGAGGAAATATGCATCATAACAAAGGAAATATTGATCGTAACGAGAAAACGAGCATTAAAAAGAAGGAAATCTGCATCGAAACGAATGAAATGTTGATCGTAACAAGAAAATGAGCATCAAAATGAAGTAAATATGCATCGAAACGAAGGAAATGCTGATCATAACGAGAAAATGAGCATAAAAATAAAGGAAATATGCATCGAAACTAAGGAAATATTGATCGTAACGAGAAAATGAGCATCAAAATGAAGGAAATATGCATCGAAACGAAGGAAATGTTGATCGTAACGAGAAAATGAGCATTAAAATGAAGGAAATATTTATCGAAACGAAGAAAATGTTGATCGTAATGAGAAAAGGAGCATCAAAATGAAGGAAATATGCATCGAAACGAAGGTAATGTTGATGGTAACGAGAAAAGGAGCATCAAAATGAAGGAAATATGCATCGAAACGAAGGTAATATTGATCGTAACAAAAAATGAGAATCAAAACGTAGGAAATATGCATCATAACAAAGGAAATATTGATCGTAACGAGAAAACGAGCATCAAAAAGAAGGAAATCTGCATCGAAACGAATGAAATGTTGATCGTAACAAGAAAAGGAGCATCAAAATGAAGTAAATATGCATCGAAACGAAGAAAATGCTGATCATAACGAGAAAATGAGCATCAAAATGAAGGATATATGCATCGAAACTAAGGAAATATTGATCGTAACGAGAAAATGAGCATCAAAATGAAGGAAATATGCATCGAAACGAAGGAAATGTTGATCGTAACGAGAAAATGAGCATTAAAATGAAGGAAATATTTATCGAAACGAAGGAAATGTTGATCGTAATGAGAAAAGGAGCGTCAAAATGAAGGAAATATGCATCGAAACGAAGGTAATGTTGATCGTAACGAGAAAATGAGAATCAAAACGAAGGAAATATGCATTGAAATAGAGGAAATATTGATCGTAATGAGAAAACGAGCATAAAAAAGTTGGAAATCTGCATCGAAACGAATGAAATGTTGATCGTAACAAGAAAAGGAGCATCAAAATGAAGGAAATATGTATCGAACGAAGGTAATATTGATCGTAATGAGAAAATGAGCATTAAAATGAAGGAAATATTCATCGAAACAAAGGAAATGTTGATCGTAATGAGAAAAGGAGCATCAAAATGAAGGAAATATGCATCGAAACGAAGGTAATATTGATCATAACGAGAAAATGAGAATCAAAACATAGAAAATATGCATCGAAACAAAGGAAATATTGATCGTAACGAGAAAACGAGCATCAAAAAGAAGGAAATCTGCATCGAAACGAATGAAATGTTAATCGTAACGAGAAAAGGAACATCAAAATGAAGTAAATATGCATCGAAACGAAGGAAATACTGATCGTAACGAGAAAATGAGCATCAAAATGAAGGAAATATGCATCGAAACGAAGGAAATATTGATCGTAATGAGAAAATGAGCATTAAAATGAAGGAAATATTCATCGAAACGAAGGAAATATTTATCGTAATGAGAAAAGGAGCATCAAAATGAAGGAAATATGCATCGAAACGAAGGTAATATGATCATAACGAGAAAATGAGAATCAAAACGAAGGAAATATGCATTGAAATAGAGGAAATATTGATCGTAATGAGAAAACGAGCATAAAAAAGAAGGAAATCTGCATCGAAACGAATGAAATATTGATCGTAACAAGAAAAGGAACATCAAAATGAAGGAAATATGCATCGAACGAAGGTAATATTGATCGTAACGAGAAAATAAGCCTTAAAATGAAGGAAATATTCATAGAAACGAAGGAAATGTTGATCGTAATGAGAAAAGGAGCATCAAAATGAAGGAAATATGCATCGAAATGAAGGTAATATTGATCGTAACGAGAAAATGAGAATCAAAACGTAGGAAATATGCATCGAAACAAAGGAAATATTGATCTTAACGAGATAATAAGCATAAAAAGAAGGAAATCTGCATCGAAACGAATGAAATGTTGATCGTAACGAGAAAAGGAACATCAAAATGGAGTAAATATGCATCGAAACGAAGGAAATGCTGATCGTAATGAGAAAATGAAAAAAATATGCATCGAAACAAAAGAAATATTGATCATAACGAGAAAAAGAGCATCAAAATGAATGAAATATGCATCGAAACGAAGGTAATGTTGATCGTAAAGATAAAATGAGAATCAAAAAGGAAATATGCAACGAAACGAAGGAAATATTCATCGTAATAAGAAAACGAGCATCAAAAAGAAGGAAATCTACATCAAAACGAATGAAATGTTGATCGTAACGAGAAAATGAGCATTAAAATGAAGGAAATATGCATCGAACGAAGGTAATGTTGATCGTAACGAGAAAATAAGCATTAAAATGAAGGAAATATTCATCGAAACGAAGGTAATGTTGATCGTGATGAGAAAAAGAGCATCAAAATGAAGGAAATATGCATCGAAACAAAGTAAATGTTGATCATAACGAGAAAATGAGCATCAAAACGAAGTAAATATGCATCGAAACGAAGGAAATGCTGATCATAACAAGAAAAAGTGCATCGAAAAGATGGAAATATACATCGAAACGAAGAAATTATTGATCGTAACGAGAAAATGAGCATTAAAATGAAGGAAATATTCATTGAAACGAACGAAATGTTGATCATAACGAGAAAAGGAGCATCAAAATGAAGTAAATATGTATCGAAACAAAGGAAATGCTGATCATAACAAGAAAAAGTGCATCAAAAAGAAGGAAATATACATCGAAATGAAGAAACTATTGATCGTAACGAGAAAATGAGCATTATAATGAAGGAAATATGCATCGAAACGAAGGAAATGTTGATCGTAACGAGAAAATGAGCATTAAAATGAAGGAAATATTTATCGAAACGAAGAAAATGTTGATCGTAATGAGAAAAGGAGCATCAAAATGAAGGAAATATGCATCGAAACGAAGGTAATGTTGATGGTAACGAGAAAAGGAGCATCAAAATGAAGGAAATATGCATCGAAACGAAGGTAATATTGATCGTAACAAAAAATGAGAATCAAAACGTAGGAAATATGCATCATAACAAAGGAAATATTGATCGTAACGAGAAAACGAGCATCAAAAAGAAGGAAATCTGCATCGAAACGAATGAAATGTTGATCGTAACAAGAAAAGGAGCATCAAAATGAAGTAAATATGCATCGAAACGAAGAAAATGCTGATCATAACGAGAAAATGAGCATCAAAATGAAGGATATATGCATCGAAACTAAGGAAATATTGATCGTAACGAGAAAATGAGCATCAAAATAAAGGAAATATGCATCGAAACGAAGGAAATGTTGATCGTAACGAGAAAATGAGCATTAAAATGAAGGAAATATTTATCGAAACGAAGGAAATGTTGATCGTAATGAGAAAAGGAGCGTCAAAATGAAGGAAATATGCATCGAAACGAAGGTAATGTTGATCGTAACGAGAAAATGAGAATCAAAACGAAGGAAATATGCATTGAAATAGAGGAAATATTGATCGTAATGAGAAAACGAGCATAAAAAAGTTGGAAATCTGCATCGAAACGAATGAAATGTTGATCGTAACAAGAAAAGGAGCATCAAAATGAAGGAAATATGTATCGAACGAAGGTAATATTGATCGTAATGAGAAAATGAGCATTAAAATGAAGGAAATATTCATCGAAACAAAGGAAATGTTGATCGTAATGAGAAAAGGAGCATCAAAATGAAGGAAATATGCATCGAAACGAAGGTAATATTGATCATAACGAGAAAATGAGAATCAAAACATAGAAAATATGCATCGAAACAAAGGAAATATTGATCGTAACGAGAAAACGAGCATCAAAAAGAAGGAAATCTGCATCGAAACGAATGAAATGTTAATCGTAACGAGAAAAGGAACATCAAAATGAAGTAAATATGCATTGAAACGAAGGAAATACTGATCGTAACGAGAAAATGAGCATCAAAATGAAGGAAATATGCATCGAAACGAAGGAAATATTGATCGTAATGAGAAAATGAGCATTAAAATGAAGGAAATATTCATCGAAACGAAGGAAATATTTATCGTAATGAGAAAAGGAGCATCAAAATGAAGGAAATATGCATCGAAACGAAGGTAATATGATCATAACGAGAAAATGAGAATCAAAACGAAGGAAATATGCATTGAAATAGAGGAAATATTGATCGTAATGAGAAAACGAGCATAAAAAAGAAGGAAATCTGCATCGAAACGAATGAAATATTGATCGTAACAAGAAAAGGAACATCAAAATGAAGGAAATATGCATCGAACGATGGTAATATTGATCGTAACGAGAAAATAAGCATTAAAATGAAGGAAATATTCACAGAAACGAAGGAAATGTTGATCGTAATGAGAAAAGGAGCATCAAAATGAAGGAAATATGCATCGAAATGAAGGTAATATTGATCGTAACGAGAAAATGAGAATCAAAACGTAGGAAATATGCATCGAAACAAAGGAAATATTGATCTTAACGAGATAACAAGCATAAAAAGAAGGAAATCTGCATCGAAACGAATGAAATGTTGATCGTAACGAGAAAAGGAACATCAAAATGGAGTAAATATGCATCGAAACGAAGGAAATGCTGATCGTAATGAGAAAATGAAAAAAATATGCATCGAAACAAAAGAAATATTGATCATAACGAGAAAAAGAGCATCAAAATGAATGAAATATGCATCGAAACGAAGGTAATGTTGATCGTAAAGATAAAATGAGAATCAAAAAGGAAATATGCAACGAAACGAAGGAAATATTCATCGTAATAAGAAAACGAGCATCAAAAAGAAGGAAATCTGCATCAAAACGAATGAAATGTTGATCGTAACGAGAAAATGAGCATTAAAATGAAGGAAATATGCATCGAACGAAGGTAATGTTGATCGTAACGAGAAAATAAGCATTAAAATGAAGGAAATATTCATCGAAACGAAGGTAATGTTGATCGTGATGAGAAAAAGAGCATCAAAATGAAGGAAATATGCATCGAAACAAAGTAAATGTTGATCATAACGAGAAAATGAGCATCAAAACGAAGTAAATATGCATCGAAACGAAGGAAATGCTGATCATAACAAGAAAAAGTGCATCGAAAAGATGGAAATATACATCGAAACGAAGAAATTATTGATCGTAACGAGAAAATGAGCATTAAAATGAAGGAAATATTCATTGAAACGAACGAAATGTTGATCATAACGAGAAAAGGAGCATCAAAATGAAGTAAATATGTATCGAAACAAAGGAAATGCTGATCATAACAAGAAAAAGTGCATCAAAAAGAAGGAAATATACATCGAAATGAAGAAACTATTGATCGTAACGAGAAAATGAGCATTATAATGAAGGAAATATGCATCGAAACGAAGGAAATGTTGATCGTAACGAGAAAATGAGCATTAAAATGAAGGAAATATTTATCGAAACGAAGAAAATGTTGATCGTAATGAGAAAAGGAGCATCAAAATGAAGGAAATATGCATCGAAACGAAGGTAATGTTGATGGTAACGAGAAAAGGAGCATCAAAATGAAGGAAATATGCATCGAAACGAAGGTAATATTGATCGTAACAAAAAATGAGAATCAAAACGTAGGAAATATGCATCATAACAAAGGAAATATTGATCGTAACGAGAAAACGAGCATCAAAAAGAAGGAAATCTGCATCGAAACGAATGAAATGTTGATCGTAACAAGAAAAGGAGCATCAAAATGAAGTAAATATGCATCGAAACGAAGAAAATGCTGATCATAACGAGAAAATGAGCATCAAAATGAAGGATATATGCATCGAAACTAAGGAAATATTGATCGTAACGAGAAAATGAGCATCAAAATAAAGGAAATATGCATCGAAACGAAGGAAATGTTGATCGTAACGAGAAAATGAGCATTAAAATGAAGGAAATATTTATCGAAACGAAGGAAATGTTGATCGTAATGAGAAAAGGAGCGTCAAAATGAAGGAAATATGCATCGAAACGAAGGTAATGTTGATCGTAACGAGAAAATGAGAATCAAAACGAAGGAAATATGCATTGAAATAGAGGAAATATTGATCGTAATGAGAAAACGAGCATAAAAAAGTTGGAAATCTGCATCGAAACGAATGAAATGTTGATCGTAACAAGAAAAGGAGCATCAAAATGAAGGAAATATGTATCGAACGAAGGTAATATTGATCGTAATGAGAAAATGAGCATTAAAATGAAGGAAATATTCATCGAAACAAAGGAAATGTTGATCGTAATGAGAAAAGGAGCATCAAAATGAAGGAAATATGCATCGAAACGAAGGTAATATTGATCATAACGAGAAAATGAGAATCAAAACATAGAAAATATGCATCGAAACAAAGGAAATATTGATCGTAACGAGAAAACGAGCATCAAAAAGAAGGAAATCTGCATCGAAACGAATGAAATGTTAATCGTAACGAGAAAAGGAACATCAAAATGAAGTAAATATGCATTGAAACGAAGGAAATACTGATCGTAACGAGAAAATGAGCATCAAAATGAAGGAAATATGCATCGAAACGAAGGAAATATTGATCGTAATGAGAAAATGAGCATTAAAATGAAGGAAATATTCATCGAAACGAAGGAAATATTTATCGTAATGAGAAAAGGAGCATCAAAATGAAGGAAATATGCATCGAAACGAAGGTAATATGATCATAACGAGAAAATGAGAATCAAAACGAAGGAAATATGCATTGAAATAGAGGAAATATTGATCGTAATGAGAAAACGAGCATAAAAAAGAAGGAAATCTGCATCGAAACGAATGAAATATTGATCGTAACAAGAAAAGGAACATCAAAATGAAGGAAATATGCATCGAACGATGGTAATATTGATCGTAACGAGAAAATAAGCATTAAAATGAAGGAAATATTCACAGAAACGAAGGAAATGTTGATCGTAATGAGAAAAGGAGCATCAAAATGAAGGAAATATGCATCGAAATGAAGGTAATATTGATCGTAACGAGAAAATGAGAATCAAAACGTAGGAAATATGCATCGAAACAAAGGAAATATTGATCTTAACGAGATAACAAGCATAAAAAGAAGGAAATCTGCATCGAAACGAATGAAATGTTGATCGTAACGAGAAAAGGAACATAAAAATGGAGTAAATATGCATCGAAACGAAGGAAATGCTGATCGTAATGAGAAAATGAAGAAAATATGCATCGAAACAAAAGAAATATTGATCATAACGAGAAAAAGAGCATCAAAATGAAGGAAATATGCATCGAAACGAAGGTAATGTTGATCGTAAAGATAAAATGAGAATCAAAAAGGAAATATGCAACGAAACGAAGGAAATATTGATCGTAATAAGAAAACGAGCATCAAAAAGAAGGAAATCTACATCAAAACGAATGAAATGTTGATCGTAACGAGAAAATGAGCATTAAAATGAAGGAAATATGCATCGAACGAAGGTAATGTTGATCGTAACGAGAAAATAAGCATTAAAATGAAGGAAATATTCATCGAAACGAAGGTAATGTTGATCGTGATGAGAAAAAGAGCATCAAAATGAAGGAAATATGCATCGAAACAAAGTAAATGTTGATCATAACGAGAAAATGAGCATCTAAACGAAGTAAATATGCATCGAAACGAAGGAAATGCTGATCATAACAAGAAAAAGTGCATCGAAAAGATGGAAATATACATCGAAACGAAGAAATTATTGATCGTAACGAGAAAATGAGCATTAAAATGAAGGAAATATTCATTGAAACGAATGAAATGTTGATCATAACGAGAAAAGGAGCATCAAAATGAAGTAAATATGTATTAAAACAAAGGAAATGCTGATCA
>JAHCLQ010000943.1:0-42808 GCA_023678885.1 Pogostemon cablin | reverse complement strand
TTTGATTCTCATTTTCTCGTTACGATCAATATTACCTTCGTTTCGATGCATATTTCCTTCATTTTGATGCTCCTTTTCTCATTACGATCAACATTTCCTTCGTTTCGATAAATATTTCCTTCATTTTAATGCTCATTTTCTCGTTACGATCAACATTTCCTTTGTTTCGATGCATATTTCCTTCATTTTGATGCTCATTTTCTCGTTACGATCAATATTTCCTTAGTTTCGATGCATATTTCCTTCATTTTGATACTCATTTTCTCGTTATGATCAGTATTTCCTTCGTTTCGATGCATATTTACTTCATTTTGATGCTCGTTTTCTCGTTATGATCAATATTTCATTCGTTTCGATGCATATTTCCTTATTTTTGATGCTCATTTTCTCGTTACGATCAATATTTCCTTTGTTTCGAAGCATATTTCCTACGTTTTGATTCTCATTTTCTCGTTACGATAAACATTACCTTCGTTTCGATGCATATTTCCTTCATTTGATGCTCCTTTTCTCGTTACGATCAACATTACCTTCGTTTCGATGCATATTTCCTTCGTTTTGACTCTCATTTTCTCTTTACGCTCAACATTACCTTTGTTTCGATGCATATTTACTTCATTTTGATGCTCCTTTTCTCGTTACGATCAATATTTCCTTCGTTTCGATGCATATTTCCTTCATTTTGATTCTCATTTTCTCTTTACGCTCAACATTACCTTCGTTTCGATGCATATTTACTTCATTTTGGTGCTCCTTTTCTCGTTATGATCAATATTTCCTTCGTTTCGATGAATATTTCATTCATTTTAATGCTCATTTTCTCGTTACGATCAACATTTCCTTCGTTTCGATGTATATTTTCTTCATTTTAATGCTCCTTTTCTCATTACTATCAACATTTCCTTCGTTTCGATGCATATTTCCTTCATTTTGATGCTCATTTTCTCATTACGATCAGCATTTCCTTCGTTTTGATGCATATTTACTTCATTTTGATGCTCTTTTTCTCGTTACGATCAACATTTCATTCTTTTTGATGCAGATTTCCTTCTTTTTTATGCTCGTTTTCTCATTACGATCAATATTTACCTCGTTTCGATGAATATTTCCTTCATTTTAATGCTCATTTTCTCGTTACGATCAATATTTCCTTCGTTTCGATGCATATTTCCTTCATTTTGATGCTCCTTTTATTGTTACGATCAGCATTTCCTTCGTTTCGATGCACATTTACTTCATTTTGATGCTCCTTTTCTCGTTACGATCAACATTTCATTTATTTCTATGCAGATTTCCTTCTTTTTTATGCTCGTTTTCTCATTACGATCGATATTTCCTTCGTTTCGATGAATATTTTCTTCATTTTAATTCTCATTTTCTTGTTACGATCAATATTTCCTTCGTTTCGATGCATATTTCCTTCATTTTGATGCTCCTTTTCTTGTTACGATCAGTATTTCCTTCGTTTCGATGCATATTTACTTTATTTTGATGCTCCTTTTCTTGTTACGATCAACATTTCATTCGTTTCGATGCAAATTTCCTTCTTTTTGATGCTCGTTTTCTCGTTACGATCAATATTTCCTTCATTTCGTTGCATATTTCCTTCGTTTTGTTTCTTATTTTATCTTTACGATCAACATTACCTTCGTTTCGATGAATATTTCCTTCATTTTAATGCTCATTTTCTCGTTACGATCAACATTTTCTTTGTTTCGATGCATATTTCCTTCATTTTGATGCTCCTTTTCTCATTACGATCAACATTTCCTTCATTTCGTTGAATATTTCCTTCATTTTAATGCTCATTTTCTCGTTACGATCAACATTTCCTTCATTTCGATGCATATTTCCTTCATTTTGAAGCTTCTTTTCTCGTACGATCAGCATTTCCTTCGTTTTGATGCATATTTACTTCATTTTGATGCTCCTTTTCTCATTACGATCAACATTTCATTCGCTTCGATGCAGATTTCCTTCTTTTTGATGCTCGTTTTCTCGTTACAATCGATATTTACTTCGTTTAGATGAATATTTCCTTCATTTTAATGCTCATTTTCTCATTACGATCAATATTTCCTTCGTTTTCATGCATATTTCCTTCATTTTGATGCTCATTTTCTCGTTACGATCAGCATTTCCTTCGTTTCGATGCATATTTACTTTATTTTGATGTTCCTTTTCTCGTTACGATTAACATTTCATTCGTTTCGATCCAGATTTCCTTCTTTTTAATGCTCGTTTACTCGTTACGATCAATATTTTCTTTGTTTCGATGCATATTTCCTACGTTTTGATTCTCATTTTCTCGTTACGATCAATATTTCTTTTGTTTCGATGCATATTTCCTTCATTTTGATGCTCTTTTTCTCATTACGATCAACATTTCCTTCGTTTCGATGAATATTTCCTTCATTTTAATGCTCATTTTCTCGTTACGATCAACATTTCCTTCGTTTCGATGAATATTTCCTTCATTTTAATGCTCATTTTCTCGTTACGATCAACATTTCCTTCGTTTTGATGCATGTTTCCTTCATTTTGATGCTCCTTTTCTCATTACGATCAACATTTCCTTCGTTTCGATAAATATTTCCTTCATTTTAATGCATATTTTCTCGTTACGATCAACATTTCCTTCGTTTCGATGCATATTTCCTTCATTTTGATGCTTCTTTTCTAGTTACGATCAGCATTTCCTTTGTTTTGATGCATATTTACTTCATTTTGATGCTACTTTTCTCGTTACGATTAACATTTCATTTGCTTCGATGCAGATTTCCTTCTTTTTGATGCATATTTACTCGTTACGATCAACATTTCCTTCGTTTCGATGCATATTTCCTTCATTTTGATGCTTCTTTTCTAGTTACGATCAGCATTTCCTTCGTTTTGATGCATATTTACTTCATTTTGATGCTCCTTTTCTCATTACGATCAACATTTCATTCGCTTCGATGCAGATTTCCTTCTTTTTGATGCTCGTTTTCTCGTTACAATCGATATTTACTTCGTTTAGATGAATATTTCCTTCATTTTAATGCTCATTTTCTCATTACGATCAATATTTCCTTCGTTTCGATGCATATTTCCTTCATTTTGATGCTCATTTTCTCGTTACGATCAGCATTTCCTTCGTTTCGATGCATATTTACTTTATTTTGATGTTCCTTTTCTCGTTACGATTAACATTTCATTCGTTTCGATGCAGATTTCCTTCTTTTTGATGCTCGTTTTCTCGTTACGATCAATAATTCCTTTGTTTCGATGCATATTTCCTACGTTTTGATTCTCATTTTCTCGTTACGATCAATATTACTTCGTTTCGATGCATATTTCCTTCATTTTGATGCTCCTTTTCTCATTACGATCAATATTTCCTTCGTTTCGATGAATATTTCCTTCATTTTAATGCTCATTTTCTCGTTATGATCAATATTACCTTCGTTCGATGCATATTTCCTTCATTTTGATGCTCCTTTTCTTGTTACGATCAACATTTCATTCGTTTCGATGCAGATTTCCTTCTTTTTTATGCTCATTTTCTCATTACGATCAATATTTCCTCTATTTCAATGCATATTTCCTTCGTTTTGATTCACATTTTCTCGTTACGATCAATATTACCTTCGTTTCGATGCATATTTCCTTCATTTTGATGCTCCTTTTCTCATTAAAATCAACATTTCCTTCGTTTCGATAAATATTTCCTTCATTTTAATGCTCATTTTCTCGTTACGATCAACATTTCCTTCGTATCGATGCATATTTCCTTCATTTTGATGTTCCTTTTGTCGTTACGATTAACATTTCATTCGTTTTGATGCAAATTTCCTTCTTTTTGATGCTCGTTTTCTCGTTACGATCAATATTTCCTTTATTTCGATGCATATTTCCTATGTTTTGATTCTCATTTTCTCTTTACGATCAATATTACCTTCGTTTCGATGCATATTTCCTTCATTTTGATGCTCATTTTTCTCATTACGATCAGCATTTCCTTCGTTTTGATGCATATTTACTTCATTTTGATGCTCCTTTTCTCGTTACGATCAACATTTCATTCGTTTTGATGCAGATTTCCTTCTTTTTTATGCTTGTTTTCTCGTTACGATCAATATTTACTTCGTTTCGATGAATATTTCCTTCATTTTAATGCTCATTTTCTCGTTATGATCAATATTTCCTTCGTTTCGATGCATATTTCCTTCATTTTGATGCTCCTTTTCTTGTTACGATCAGCATTTCCTTCGTTTCGATGCACATTTTCTTCATTTGATTCTCCTTTTCTCGTTACGATTAACATTTCATTTGTTTCGATGCAGACTTTCTTCTTTTTTATGCTCGTTCTCTCATTACGATCGATATTTTCTTCTCGATGAATATTTCCTTCATTTTAATTCTCATTTTCTTGTTACGATCAACATTTCCTTCGTTTCGATGCATATTTCCTTTATTTTGAAGCTTCTTTTCTCGTTACGATCAGCATTTCCTTCGTTTTGATGCATATTTACTTCATTTTGATGCTCATTTTCTCATTACGATCAACATTTCATTCGCTTCGATGCAGATTTCCTTCTTTTTGATGCTCGTTTTCTCGTCACAATCGATATTTACTTCGTTTAGATGAATATTTCCTTCATTTTAATGCTCATTTTCTCATTACGATCAATATTTCCTTCGTTTCGATGCATATTTCCTTCATTTTGATGCTCATTTTCTCGTTACGATCAGCATTTCCTTCGTTTCGATGCATATTTACTTAATTTTGATGTTCCTTTTCTCGTTACGATTAACATTTCATTCGTTTCGATTCAGATTTCCTTCTTTTTTATGCTCGTTTTCTCGTTACGATCAATATTTCCTTTGTTATGATGCATATTTCCTACGTTTTGATTCTCATTTTATCGTTACGATCAATATTACTGCATTTCGATGCATATTTCTTTTATTTTGATGCTCCTTTTCTCATTACGATCAACATTTCCTTCGTTTCGATGAATATTTCCTTCATTTTAATGCTCATTTTCTCGTTACGATCAATATTACCTTCATTCGATGCATATTTCCTTCATTTTGATGCTACTTTTCTTGTTACGATCAACATTTCATTCGTTTCGATGCATAATTCCTTCTTTTTTATGCTCATTTTCTCATTACGATCAATATTTCCTCTATTTCGATGCATATTTCCTTCGTTTTATTCTCATTTTCTCGTTACGATCAATATTACCTTCGTTTCGATGCATATTTCCTTCATTTTGATGCTCCTTTTCTCATTACGATCAACATTTCCTTCGTTTCGATAAATATTTCCTTCATTTTAATGCTCATTTTCTTGTTACGATCAACATTTCCTTTGTTTCGAAGCATATTTCCTTCATTTTGATGCTCATTTTCTCGTTACGATCAATATTTCCTTAGTTTCGATGCATATTTCCTTCATTTTGATACTCATTTTCTCGTTATGATCAGTATTTCCTTCGTTTCGATGCATATTTACTTCATTTTGATGCTCTTTTTCTTGTTATGATCAACATTTCATTCGTTTCGATGCAGATTTCCTTATTTTTGATGCTCGTTTTCTCGTTACGATCAATATTTCCTTTGTTTTGAAGCATATTTCCTACGTTTTGATTCTCATTTTCTCGTTAAGATCAATATTACCTTCGTTTCGATGCATATTTTCTTCATTTGATGCTCCTTTTCTCGTTACGATCAACATTACCTTTGTTTCGATGCATATTTCCTTCATTTTGATGCTCCTTTTCTCATTACGATCAACATTTCCTTCATTTCGATGCATATTTCCTTCGTTTTGACTCTCATTTTCTCTTTACGCTCAACATTACCTTTGTTTCGATGCATATTTACTTCATTTTGATGCTCCTTTTCTCGTTACGATCAATATTTCCTTCGTTTCGATGCATATTTCCTTCATTTTGATTCTCATTTTCTCTTTACGCTCAACATTACCTTCGTTTCGATGCATATTTACTTCATTTTGGTGCTCCTTTTCTCGTTATGATCAATATTTCCTTCGTTTCGATGAATATTTCATTCATTTTAATGCTCATTTTCTCGTTACGATCAACATTTCCTTCGTTTCGATGTATATTTTCTTCATTTTAATGCTCCTTTTCTCATTACGATCAACATTTCCTTCGTTTCGATGCATATTTCCTTCATTTTGATGCTCATTTTCTCATTACGATCAGCATTTCCTTCGTTTTGATGCATATTTACTTCATTTTGATGCTCTTTTTCTCGTTACGATCAACATTTCATTCTTTTTGATGCAGATTTCCTTCTTTTTTATGCTCGTTTTCTCATTACGATCAATATTTACTTCGTTTCGATGAATATTTCCTTCATTTTAATGCTCATTTTCTCGTTACGATCAATATTTCCTTCGTTTCGATGCATATTTCCTTCATTTTGATGCTCCTTTTCTTGTTACGATCAGCATTTCCTTCGTTTCGATGCACATTTACTTCATTTTGATGCTCCTTTTCTCGTTACGATCAACATTTCATTTATTTCTATGCAGATTTCCTTCTTTTTTATGCTCGTTTTCTCATTACGATCGATATTTCCTTCGTTTCGATGAATATTTTCTTCATTTTAATTCTCATTTTCTTGTTACGATCAATATTTCCTTCGTTTCGATGCATATTTCCTTCATTTTGATGCTTCTTTTCTTGTTACGATCAGTATTTCCTTCGTTTCGATGCATATTTACTTTATTTTGATGCTCCTTTTCTTGTTACGATCAACATTTCATTCGTTTCGATGCAAATTTCCTTCTTTTTGATGCTCGTTTTCTCGTTACGATCAATATTTCCTTCATTTCGTTGCATATTTCCTTCGTTTTGTTTCTTATTTTATCTTTACGATCAACATTACCTTCGTTTCGATGATTATTTCCTTCATTTTAATGCTCATTTTCTCGTTACGATCAACATTTTCTTTGTTTCGATGCATATTTCCTTCATTTTGATGCTCCTTTTCTCATTACGATCAACATTTCCTTCATTTCGTTGAATATTTCCTTCATCTTAATGCTCATTTTCTCGTTACGATCAACATTTCCTTCATTTCGATGCATATTTCCTTCATTTTGAAGCTTCTTTTCTCGTACGAGCAGCATTTCCTTCGTTTTGATGCATATTTACTTCATTTTGATGCTCCTTTTCTCATTACGATCAACATTTCATTCGCTTCGATGCAGATTTCCTTCTTTTTGATGCTCGTTTTCTCGTTACAATCGATATTTACTTCGTTTAGATGAATATTTCCTTCATTTTAATGCTCATTTTCTCATTACGATCAATATTTCCTTCGTTTTCATGCATATTTCCTTCATTTTGATGCTCGTTTACTCGTTACGATCAATATTTCCTTTGTTTCGATGCATATTTCCTACGTTTTGATTCTCATTTTCTCGTTATGATCAATATTTCTTTTGTTTCGATGCATATTTCCTTCATTTTGATGCTCTTTTTCTCATTACGATCAACATTTCCTTCGTTTCGATGAATATTTCCTTCATTTTAATGCTCATTTTCTCGTTACGATCAACATTTCCTTCATTTCGATGAATATTTCCTTCATTTTAATGCTCATTTTCTCGTTACGATCAACATTTCCTTCGTTTTGATGCATATTTCCTTCATTTTGATGCTCCTTTTCTCATTACGATCAATATTTCCTTCGTTTCGATAAATATTTCCTTCATTTTAATGCTTATTTTCTCGTTACGATCAACATTTCCTTCGTTTCGATGCATATTTCCTTCATTTTGATGCTTCTTTTCTAGTTACGATCAGCATTTCCTTTGTTTTGATGCATATTTACTTCATTTTGATGCTACTTTTCTCGTTACGATTAACATTTCATTTGCTTCGATGCAGATTTCCTTCTTTTTGATGCTCATTTTCTCGTTACAATCGATATTTACTTCGTTTAGATGAATATTTCCTTCATTTTAATGCTCATTTTCTCATTACGATCAATATTTCCTTCGTTTCGATGCATATTTCCTTCATTTTGATGCTCATTTTCTCGTTACGATCAGCATTTCCTTCGTTTCGATGCATATTTACTTCATTTGATGTTCCTTTTCTCGTTACGATTAACATTTCATTCGTTTCGATGCAGATTTCCTTCTTTTTGATGCTCGTTTTCTCGTTACGATCAATAATTCCTTTGTTTCGATGCATATTTCCTACGTTTTGATTCTCATTTTCTCGTTACGATCAATATTACTTTGTTTCGATGCATATTTCCTTCATTTTGATGCTCCTTTTCTCATTACGATCAATATTTCCTTCGTTTCGATGAATATTTCCTTCATTTGAATGCTCATTTTCTCGTTATGATCAATATTACCTTCGTTCGATGCATATTTCCTTCATTTTGATGCTCCTTTTCTTGTTACGATCAACATTTCATTCGTTTCGATGCAGATTTCCTTCTTTTTTATGCTCATTTTCTCATTACGATCAATATTTCCTCTATTTCAATGCATATTTCCTTCGTTTTGATTCACATTTTCTCGTTACGATCAATATTACCTTCGTTTCGATGCATATTTCCTTCATTTTGATGCTCCTTTTCTCATTACGATCAACATTTCCTTCGTTTCGATAAATATTTCCTTTATTTTAATGCTCATTTTCTCGTTACGATCAACATTTCCTTCGTTTCGATGCATATTTCCTTCATTTTGATGTTCCTTTTGTCGTTACGATTAACATTTCATTCGTTTTGATGCAAATTTCCTTCTTTTTGATGCTCGTTTTCTCGTTACGATCAATATTTCCTTTATTTCGATGCATATTTCCTATGTTTTGATTCTCATTTTCTCTTTACGATCAATATTACCTTCGTTTCGATGCATATTTCCTTCATTTTGATGCTCATTTTTCTCATTACGATCAGCATTTCCTTCGTTTTGATGCATATTTACTTCATTTTGATGCTCCTTTTCTCGTTACGATCAACATTTCATTCGTTTTGATGCAGATTTCCTTCTTTTTTATGCTTGTTTTCTCGTTACGATCAATATTTATTTCGTTTCGATGAATATTTCCTTCATTTTAATGCTCATTTTCTCGTTACGTTCAATATTTCCTTCATTTCGATGCATATTTCCTTCATTTTGATGCTCCTTTTCTTGTTACGATCAGCATTTCCTTCGTTTCGATGCACATTTTCTTCATTTGATTCTCCTTTTCTCGTTACGATTAACATTTCATTTGTTTCGATGCAGATTTTCTTCTTTTTTATGCTCGTTCTCTCATTACGATCGATATTTTCTTCTCGATGAATATTTCCTTCATTTTAATTCTCATTTTCTCGTTACGATCAACATTTCCTTCGTTTCGATGCATATTTCCTTCATTTTGAAGCTTCTTTTCTCATTACGATCAGCATTTCCTTCGTTTTGATGCATATTTACTTCATTTTGATGCTCATTTTCTCATTACGATCAACATTTCATTCGCTTCGATGCAGATTTCCTTCTTTTTGATGCTCGTTTTCTCGTCACAATCGATATTTACTTCGTTTAGATGAATATTTCCTTCATTTTAATGCTCATTTTCTCATTACGATCAATATTTCCTTCGTTTCGCTGCATATTTCCTTCATTTTGATGCTCATTTCTCGTTACGATCAGCATTTCCTTCGTTTCGATGCATATTTACTTTATTTTGATGTTCCTTTTCTCGTTACGATTAACATTTCATTCGTTTCGATTCAGATTTCCTTCTTTTTTATGCTCGTTTTCTCGTTACGATCAATATTTCCTTTGTTTCGATGCATATTTCCTACGTTTTGATTCTTATTTTATCGTTACGATCAATATTACTGCATTTCGATGCATATTTCTTTTATTTTGATGCTCCTTTTCTCATTACGATCAACATTTCCTTCGTTTCGATGAATATTTCCTTCATTTTAATGCTCATTTTCTCGTTACGATCAATATTACCTTCATTCGATGCATATTTCCTTCATTTTGATGCTACTTTTCTTGTTACGATCAACATTTCATTCGTTTCGATGCATAATTCCTTCTTTTTTATGCTCATTTTCTCATTACGATCAATATTTCCTCTATTTCGATGCATATTTCCTTCGTTTTGATTCTCATTTTCTCGTTACGATCAATATTACCTTCGTTTCGATGCATATTTCCTTCATTTTGATGCTCCTTTTCTCATTACGATCAACATTCCTTCGTTTCGATAAATATTTCCTTCATTTTAATGCTCATTTTCTCGTTACGATCAACATTTCCTTTGTTTCGATGCATATTTCCTTCATTTTGATGCTCATTTTCTCGTTACGATCAATATTTCCTTAGTTTCGATGCATATTTCCTTCATTTTGATACTCATTTTCTCGTTATGATCAGTATTTCCTTCGTTTCGATGCATATTTACTTCATTTTGATGCTCTTTTTCTTGTTATGATCAACATTTCATTCGTTTCGATGCAGATTTCCTTATTTTTGATGCTCGTTTTCTCGTTACGATCAATATTTCCTTTGTTTTGAAGCATATTTCCTACGTTTTGATTCTCATTTTCTCGTTAAGATCAATATTACCTTCGTTTCGATGCATATTTCCTTCATTTGATGCTCCTTTTCTCGTTACGATCAACATTACCTTTGTTTCGATGCATATTTTCTTCATTTTGATGCTCCTTTTCTCATTACGATCAACATTTCCTTCGTTTCGATGCATATTTCCTTCGTTTTGACTCTCATTTTCTCTTTACGCTCAACATTACCTTCGTTTCGATGCATATTTACTTCATTTTGATGCTCCTTTTCTCGTTACGATCAATATTTCCTTCGTTTCGATGCATATTTCCTTCATTTTGATTCTCATTTTCTCTTTACGCTCAACATTACCTTCGTTTCGATGCATATTTACTTCATTTTGGTGCTCCTTTTCTCGTTATGATCAATATTTCCTTCGTTTCGATGAATATTTCATTCATTTTAATGCTCATTTTCTCGTTACGATCAACATTTCCTTCGTTTCGATGTATATTTTCTTCATTTTAATGCTCCTTTTCTCATTACGATCAACATTTCCTTCGTTTCGATGCATATTTCCTTTATTTTGATGCTCATTTTCTCATTACGATCAACATTTCCTTCGTTTTGATGCATATTTACTTCATTTTGATGCTCCTTTTCTCGTTACGATCAACATTTCATTCGTTTTGATACAGATTTCCTTCTTTTTTATGCTCGTTTTCTCATTACGATCAATATTTATTTCGTTTCGATGAATATTTCCTTCATTTTAATGCTCATTTTCTCGTTACGATCAATATTTCCTTCGTTTCGATGCATATTTCCTTCATTTTGATGCTCCTTTTCTTGTTACGATCAGCATTTACTTCGTTTCGATGCACATTTACTTCATTTTGATGCTCCTTTTCTCTTTACGATCAACATTTCATTTGTTTCTATGCAGATTTCCTTCTTTTTTATGCTCGTTTTCTCATTACGATCGATATTTCCTTCGTTTCGATGAATATTTTCTTCATTTTAATTCTCATTTTCTTGTTACGATCAATATTTCCTTCGTTTCGATGCATATTTCCTTCATTTTGATGCTCCTTTTCTTGTTACGATCAGTATTTCCTTCGTTTCGATGCATATTTACTTTATTTTGATGCTCCTTTTCTTGTTACGATCAACATTTCATTCGTTTCGATGCAAATTTCCTTCTTTTTGATGCTCGTTTTCTTGTTACGATCAATATTTCCTTCATTTCGTTGCATATTTCCTTCGTTTTGTTTCTTATTTTATCTTTACGATCAACATTACCTTCGTTTCGATGAATATTTCCTTCATTTTAATGCTCATTTTCTCGTTACGATCAACATTTCCTTCATTTCGATGCATATTTCCTTCATTTTGAAGCTTCTCTTCTCGTACGAGCAGCATTTCCTTCGTTTTGATGTATATTTACTTCATTTTGATGCTCCTTTGCTCATTACGATCAACATTTCATTCGCTTCGATGCAGATTTCCTTCTTTTTGATGCTCGTTTTCTCGTTACAATCGATATTTACTTCGTTTAGATGAATATTTCCTTCATTTTAATGCTCATTTTCTCATTACGATCAATATTTCCTTCGTTTTCATGCATATTTCCTTCATTTTGATGCTCATTTTCTCGTTACGATCAGCATTTCCTTCGTTTCGATGCATATTTACTTTATTTTGATGTTCCTTTTCTCGTTACGATTAACATTTCATTCGTTTCGATCCAGATTTCCTTCTTTTTAATGCTCGTTTACTCGTTACGATCAATATTTCCTTTGTTTCGATGCATATTTCCTACGTTTTGATTCTCATTTTCTCGTTACGATCAATATTTCTTTTGTTTCGATGCATATTTCCTTCATTTTGATGCTCTTTTTCTCATTACGATCAACATTTCCTTCGTTTCGATGAATATTTCCCTCATTTTAATGCTCATTTTCTCGTTACGATCAACATTTCCTTCGTTTCGATGAATATTTCCATCATTTTAATGCTCATTTTCTCGTTACGATCAACATTTCCTTCGTTTTGATGCATGTTTCCTTCATTTTGATGCTCCTTTTCTCATTACGATCAACATTTCCTTCGTTTCGATAAATATTTCCTTCATTTTAATGCTTATTTTCTCGTTACGATCAACATTTCCTTCGTTTCGATGCATATTTCCTTCATTTTGATGCTTCTTTTCTAGTTACGATCAGCATTTCCTTTGTTTTGATGCATATTTACTTCATTTTGATGCTACTTTTCTCGTTACGATTAACATTTCATTTGCTTCGATGCAGATTTCCTTCTTTTTGATGCTAATTTTCTCGTTACAATCGATATTTACTTCGTTTAGATGAATATTTCCTTCATTTTAATGCTCATTTTCTCATTACGATCAATATTTCCTTCGTTTCGATGCATATTTCCTTCATTTTGATGCTCATTTTCTCGTTACGATCAGCATTTCCTTCGTTTCGATGCATATTTACTTCATTTTGATGTTCCTTTTCTCGTTACGATTAACATTTCATTCGTTTCGATGCAGATTTCCTTCTTTTTGATGCTCGTTTTCTCGTTACGATCAATAATTCCTTTGTTTCGATGCATATTTCCTACGTTTTGATTCTCATTTTCTCGTTACGATCAATATTACTTCGTTTCGATGCATATTTCCTTCATTTTGATGCTCCTTTTCTCATTACGATCAATATTTCCTTCGTTTCGATGAATATTTCCTTCATTTGAATGCTCATTTTCTCGTTATGATCAATATTACCTTCGTTCGATGCATATTTCCTTCATTTTGATGCTCCTTTTCTTGTTACGATCAACATTTCATTCGTTTCGATGCAGATTTCGTTCTTTTTTATGCTCATTTTCTCATTACGATCAATATTTCCTCTATTTCAATGCATATTTCCTTCGTTTTGATTCACATTTTCTCGTTACGATCAATATTACCTTCGTTTCGATGCATATTTCCTTCATTTTGATGCTCCTTTTCTCATTACGATCAACATTTCCTTCGTTTCGATAAATATTTCCTTCATTTTAATGCTCATTTTCTCGTTACGATCAACATTTCCTTCGTTTCGATGCATATTTCCTTCATTTTGATGTTCCTTTTGTCCTTACGATTAACATTTCATTCGTTTTGATGCAAATTTCCTTCTTTTTGATGCTCGTTTTCTCGTTACGATCAATATTTCCTTTATTTCGATGCATATTTCCTATGTTTTGATTCTCATTTTCTCTTTACGATCAATATTACCTTCGTTTCGATGCATATTTCCTTCATTTTGATGCTCATTTTTCTCATTACGATCAGCATTTCCTTCGTTTTGATGCATATTTACTTCATTTTGATGCTCCTTTTCTCGTTACGATCAACATTTCATTCGTTTTGATGCAGATTTCCTTCTTTTTTATGCTTGTTTTCTCGTTACGATCAATATTTATTTCGTTTCGATGAATATTTCCTTCATTTTAATGCTCATTTTCTCGTTACGTTCAATATTTCCTTCGTTTCGATGCATATTTCCTTCATTTTGATGCTCCTTTTCTTGTTACGATCAGCATTTCCTTCGTTTCGATGCACATTTTCTTCATTTGATTCTCCTTTTCTCGTTACGATTAGCATTTCATTTGTTTCGATGCAGATTTTCTTCTTTTTTATGCTCGTTCTCTCATTACGATCGATATTTTCTTCTCGATGAATATTTCCTTCATTTTAATTCTCATTTTCTCGTTATGATCAACATTTCCTTCGTTTCGATGCATATTTCCTTCATTTTGAAGCTTCTTTTCTCATTACGATCAGCATTTCCTTCGTTTTGATGCATATTTACTTCATTTTGATGCTCATTTTCTCATTACGATCAACATTTCATTCGCTTCGATGCAGATTTCCTTCTTTTTGATGCTCGTTTTCTCGTCACAATCGATATTTACTTCGTTTAGATGAATATTTCCTTCATTTTAATGCTCATTTTCTCATTACGATCAATATTTCCTTCGTTTCGCTGCATATTTCCTTCATTTTGATGCTCATTTTCTCGTTACGATCAGCATTTCCTTCGTTTCGATGCATATTTACTTTATTTTGATGTTCCTTTTCTCGTTACGATTAACATTTCATTCGTTTCGATTCAGATTTCCTTCTTTTTTATGCTCGTTTTCTCGTTACGATCAATATTTCCTTTGTTTCGATGCATATTTCCTACGTTTTGATTCTTATTTTATCGTTACGATCAATATTACTGCATTTCGATGCATATTTCTTTTATTTTGATGCTCCTTTTCTCATTACGATCAACATTTCCTTCGTTTCGATGAATATTTCCTTCATTTTAATGCTCATTTTCTCGTTACGATCAATATTACCTTCATTCGATGCATATTTCCTTCATTTTGATGCTACTTTTCTTGTTACGATCAACATTTCATTCGTTTCGATGCATAATTCCTTCTTTTTTATGCTCATTTTCTCATTACGATCAATATTTCCTCTATTTCGATGCATATTTCCTTCGTTTTGATTCTCATTTTCTCGTTACGATCAATATTACCTTCGTTTCGATGCATATTTCCTTCATTTTGATGCTCCTTTTCTCATTACGATCAACATTCCTTCGTTTCGATAAATATTTCCTTCATTTTAATGCTCATTTTCTCGTTACGATCAACATTTCCTTTGTTTCGATGCATATTTCCTTCATTTTGATGCTCATTTTCTCGTTATGATCAATATTTCCTTAGTTTCGATGCATATTTCCTTTATTTTGATACTCATTTTCTCGTTATGATCAGTATTTCCTTCGTTTCGATGCATATTTACTTCATTTTGATGCTCTTTTTCTTGTTATGATCAACATTTCATTCGTTTCGATGCAGATTTCCTTATTTTTGATGCTCGTTTTCTCGTTACGATCAATATTTCCTTTGTTTTGAAGCATATTTCCTACGTTTTGATTCTCATTTTCTCGTTAAGATCAATATTACCTTCGTTTCGATGCATATTTCCTTCATTTGATGCTCCTTTTCTCGTTACGATCAACATTACCTTTGTTTCGATGCATATTTCCTTCATTTTGATGCTCCTTTTCTCATTACGATCAACATTTCCTTCGTTTCGATGCATATTTCCTTCGTTTTGACTCTCATTTTCTCTTTACGCTCAACATTACCTTCGTTTCGATGCATATTTACTTCATTTTGATGCTCCTTTTCTCGTTACGATCAATATTTCCTTCGTTTCGATGCATATTTCCTTCATTTTGATTCTCATTTTCTCTTTACGCTCAACATTACCTTCGTTTCGATGCATATTTACTTCATTTTGGTGCTCCTTTTCTCGTTATGATCAATATTTCCTTCGTTTCGATGAATATTTCATTCATTTTAATGCTCATTTTCTCGTTACGATCAACATTTCCTTCGTTTCGATGTATATTTTCTTCATTTTAATGCTCCTTTTCTCATTACGATCAACATTTCCTTCGTTTCGATGCATATTTCCTTTATTTTGATGCTCATTTTCTCATTACGATCAACATTTCCTTCGTTTTGATGCATATTTACTTCATTTTGATGCTCCTTTTCTCGTTACGATCAACATTTCATTCGTTTTGATACAGATTTCCTTCTTTTTTATGCTCGTTTTCTCATTACGATCAATATTTACTTCGTTTCGATGAATATTTCCTTCATTTTAATGCTCATTTTCTCGTTACGATCAATATTTCCTTCGTTTCGATGCATATTTCCTTCATTTTGATGCTCCTTTTCTTGTTACGATCAGCATTTACTTCGTTTCGATGCACATTTACTTCATTTTGATGCTCCTTTTCTCGTTACGATCAACATTTCATTTGTTTCTATGCAGATTTCCTTCTTTTTTATGCTCGTTTTCTCATTACGATCGATATTTCCTTCGTTTCGATGAATATTTTCTTCATTTTAATTCTCATTTTCTTGTTACGATCAATATTTCCTTCGTTTCGATGCATATTTCCTTCATTTTGATGCTCCTTTTCTTGTTACGATCAGTATTTCCTTCGTTTCGATGCATATTTACTTTATTTTGATGCTCCTTTTCTTGTTACGATCAACATTTCATTCGTTTCGATGCAAATTTCCTTCTTTTTGATGCTCGTTTTCTCGTTACGATCAATATTTCCTTCATTTCGTTGCATATTTCCTTCGTTTTGTTTCTTATTTTATCTATACGATCAATATTACCTTCGTTTCGATGAATATTTCCTTCATTTTAATGCTCATTTTCTCGTACGATCAGCATTTCCTTCGTTTTGATGCATATTTACTTCATTTTGATGCTCCTTTTCTCATTACGATCAACATTGCATTCGCTTCGATGCAGATTTCCTTCTTTTTGATGCTCGTTTTCTCGTTACAATCGATATTTACTTCGTTTAGATGAATATTTTCTTCATTTTAATGCTCATTTTCTCATTACGATCAATATTTCCTTCATTTCGATGCATATTTCCTTCATTTTGATGCTCATTTTCTCGTTACGATCAGCATTTCCTTCGTTTCGATGCATATTTACTTCATTTTGATGTTCCTTTTCTCGTTACGATTAACATTTCATTCGTTTCGATGCAGATTTCCTTCTTTTTGATGCTCGTTTTCTCGTTACGATCAATATTTCCTTTGTTTCGATGCATATTTCCTACGTTTTGATTCTCATTTTCTCGTTACGATCAATATTACTTCGTTTCGATGCATATTTCCTTCATTTTGATGCTCCTTTTCTCATTACGATCAACATTTCCTTCGTTTCGATGAATATTTCCTTCATTTTAATGCTCATTTTCTCGTTACGATCAATATTACCTTCGTTCATTGCATATTTCCTTCATTTTGATGCTCCTTTTCTTGTTACGTTCAACATTTCATTCGTTTCGATGCAGATTTCCTTCTTTTTTATGCTCATTTTCTCATTACGATCAATATTTCCTCTATTTCGATGCATATTTCCTTCGTTTTGATTCTCATTTTCTCGTTACGATCAACATTACCTTCGTTTCGATGCATATTTCCTTCATTTTGATGCTCCTTTTCTCATTACGATCAATATTTCCTTCGTTTCGATAAATATTTCCTTCATTTTAATGCTCATTTTCTCGTTACGATCAACATTTCCTTCGTTTCGATGCATATTTCCTTCATTTTGATGTTCCTTTTGTCGTTACGATTAACATTTCATTCGTTTTGATGCAAATTTCCTTCTTTTTGATGCTCGTTTTCTCGTTACGATCAATATTTCCTTTATTTCGATGCATATTTCCTATGTTTTGATTCTCATTTTCTCTTTACGATCAATATTACCTTCGTTTCGATGCATATTTCCTTCATTTTGATGCTCATTTTTCTCATTACGATCAGCATTTCCTTCGTTTTGATGCATATTTACTTCATTTTGATGCTCCTTTTCTCGTTACGATCAACATTTCATTCGTTTTGATGCAGATTTCCTTTTTTTTATGCTTGTTTTCTCGTTACGATCAATATTTACTTCGTTTCGATGAATATTTCCTTCATTTTAATGCTCATTTTCTCGTTACGATCAATATTTCCTTCGTTTCGATGCATATTTCCTTCATTTTGATGCTCCTTTTCTTGTTACGATCAGCATTTCCTTCGTTTCGATGCACATTTACTTCATTTGATTCTCCTTTTCTCGTTACGATTAACATTTCATTTGTTTCGATGCCGATTTTCTTCTTTTTTATGCTCGTTTTCTCATTAAGATCGATATTTTCTTCGTTTCGATGAATATTTCCTTCATTTTAATTCTCATTTTCTCGTTACGATCAATATTTCCTTCGTTTCGATGCATATTTCCTTCATTTTGATGCTCCTTTTCTTGTTACGATCAGCATTTCCTTCGTTTCGATGCATATTTACTTTATTTTGATGCTCATTTTCTTGTTACGATCAACATTTCATTCATTTCGATGCAGATTTCCTTCTTTTTGATTTGTTTTCTCGTTACGATCAATATTTCCTTCATTTCGTTGCATATTTCCTTCGTTTTGTTTCAAATTTTATCTTTACGATCAACATTACCTTAGTTTCGATGTATATTTTCTTCATTTTGATGCTCTTTTCCTCGTTATGATCAATATTTCTTTTGTTTCGATGCATATTTCCTTCATTTTGATGCTCCTTTTCTCATTACGATCAACATTTCCTTCGTTTCGATGAGTATTTCCTTCATTTTAATGCTCATTTTCTCGTTACGATCAATATTTCCTTCGTTTCGATGTATATTTCCTTCATTTTGATGCTCCTTTTCTCATTACGATCAATATTTCCTTCGTTTCGATGAATATTTCCTTCATTTTAATGCTCATTTTCTCGTTACGATCAACATTTCCTTCGTTTCGATGCATATTTCCTTCATTTTGAAGCTTCTTTTCTCGTTACGATCAGCATTTCCTTCGTTTTGATGCATATTTACTTCATTTTGATGCTCCTTTTCTCATTATGATCAACATTTCATTCGCTTCGATGCAGATTTCCTTCTTTTTGATGCTCGTTTTCTCGTTACAATCGATATTTACTTCGGTTAGATGAATATTTCCTTCATTTTAATGCTCATTTTCTCATTACGATCAATATTTCCTTCGTTTTGATGCATATTTCCTTCATTTTGATGCTCATTTTCTCGTTACGATCAGCATTTCCTTTGTTTCGATGCATATTTACTTCATTTTGATGTTCCTTTTCTCGTTACGATTAACATTTCATTCGTTTCGATCCAGATTTCCTTCTTTTTAATGCTCGTTTACTCGTTACGATCAATATTTCCTTTGTTTTGATGCATATTTCCTACGTTTTGATTCTCATTTTCTCGTTACGATCAATATTTCTTTTGTTTCGATGCATATTTTTTTTATTTTGATGCTCCTTTTCTCATTACGATCAACATTTCCTTCGTTTAGATGAATATTTCCTTCATTTTAATGCTCATTTTCTCGTTACGTCAACATTTCCTTCGTTTTGATACATATTTCTTTCATTTTGATGCTCCTTTTCTCATTACGATCAATATTTCCTTCGTTTCGATGAATATCTCCTTCGTTTTAATGCTCATTTTCTCGTTACGATCAACATTTCCTTCGTTTCGATGCAGATTTCCTTCATTTTGATGCTCATTTTCTCGTTACGATCAGCATTTCCTTCGTTTCGATGCATATTTACTTCATTTTGATGTTCCTTTTCTCGTTACGATTAACATTTCATTCGTTTCGATGCAGATTTCCTTCTTTTTGATGCTCGTTTTCTCGTTACGATCAATATTTCCTTTGTTTCGATGCATATTTCCTACGTTTTGATTCTCATTTTCTCGTTACGATCAATATTACTTCGTTTCGATGCATATTTCCTTCATTTTGATGCTCCTTTTCTCATTACGATCAACATTTCCTTCGTTTCGATGAATATTTCCTTCATTTTAATGCTCATTTTCTCGTTACGATCAATATTACCTTCGTTCATTGCATATTTCCTTCATTTTGATGCTCCTTTTCTTGTTACGTTCAACATTTCATTCGTTTCGATGCAGATTTCCTTCTTTTTTATGCTCATTTTCTCATTACGATCAATATTTCCTCTATTTCAATGCATATTTCCTTCGTTTTGATTCTCATTTTCTCGTTACGATCAACATTACCTTCGTTTCGATGCATATTTCCTTCATTTTGATGCTCCTTTTCTCATTACGATCAATATTTCCTTCGTTTCGATAAATATTTCCTTCATTTTAATGCTCATTTTCTCGTTACGATCAACATTTTCTTTATTTCGATGCATATTTCCTTCATTTTGATGCTCATTTTCTCGTTACGATCAATATTTCCTTAGTTTCGATGCATATTTCCTTCATTTTGATGCTCATTTTCTCGTTATGATCAGCATTTCCTTCGTTTCGATGCATATTTACTTCATTTTGATGCTCTTTTTCTTGTTACGATCAACATTTCATTCGTTTCGATGCAGATTTCCTTATTTTTGATGCTCGTTTTCTCGTTACGATCAATATTTCCTTTGTTTTGATGCATATTTCCTACGTTTTGATTCTCATTTTCTCGTTAAGATCAATATTACCTTCGTTTCGATGCATATTTCCTTCATTTGATGCTCCTTTTCTCGTTACGATCAACATTACCTTCGTTTCGATGCATATTTCCTTCATTTTGAAGCTCCTTTTCTCATTACGATCAACATTTCCTTCGTTTCGATGCATATTTCCTTCGTTTTGACTCTGTTTTTTCTTTACGCTCAACATTACCTTCGTTTCGATGCATATTTACTTCATTTTGATGCTCCTTTTCTCGTTACGATCAATATTTCCTTCGTTTCGATGCATATTTCCTTCGTTTTGATTCTCATTTTCTCGTTACGATCAACATTACCTTCATTTCGATGCATATTTCCTTCATTTTGATGCTCTTTTTCTCATTACGATCAATATTTCCTTCGTATCGATAAATATTTCCTTCATTTTAATGCTTATTTTCTCGTTACGATCAATATTTCCTTCGTTTCGATGCATATTTCCTTCAATTTGATGCTCATTTTCTCGTTACGATCAATATTTCCTTAGTTTCGATGCATATTTCCTTCATTTTGATGCTCATTTTCTCGTTATGATCAGCATTTCCTTCGTTTCGATGCATATTTACTTCATTTTGATGCTCCTTTTCTTGTTCCGATCAACATTTCATTCGTTTCGATGCAGATTTCCTTATTTTTGATGCTCGTTTTCTCGTTACGATCGATATTTTCTTTGTTTTGATGCATATTTCCTATGTTTTGATTCTCATTTTCTCGTTAAGATCAATATTACCTTCGTTTCGATGCATATTTCCTTCATTTGATACTCCTTTTCTCGTTACGATCAACATTACCTTCGTTTCGATGCATATTTCCTTCATTTTGATGCTCCTTTTCTCATTACGATCAACATTTCCTTCGTTTCGATGCATATTTCCTTCGTTTTGACTCTCATTTTCTCTTTACGCTCAACATTACCTTCGTTTCGATGCATATTTACTTCATTTTGATGCTCATTTTCTCGTTACGATCAATATTTCCTTCGTTTCGATGCATATTTCCTTCGTTTTGATTCTCATTTTCTCGTTACGATCAACATTACCTTCATTTCGATGCATATTTCCTTCATTTTGATACTCTTTTTCTCATTACGATCAATATTTCCTTCGTATCGATAAATATTTCCTTCATTTTAATGCTTATTTTCTCGTTACGATCAATATTTCCTTTGTTTCGATGCATATTTCCTACGTTTTGATTCTCATTTTCTCGTTACGATCAATATTACTTCGTTTCGATGCATATTTCCTTCATTTTGATGCTCCTTTTCTCATTACGATCAATATTTCCTTCGTTTCGATAAATATTTCCTTCATTTTAATGCTCATTTTCTCGTTACGATCAACATTTCCTTCGTTTCGATGCATATTTCCTTCATTTTGATGTTCCTTTTGTCGTTACGATTAACATTTCATTCGTTTTGATGCAAATTTCCTTCTTTTTGATGCTCGTTTTCTCGTTACGATCAATATTTCCTTTATTTCGATGCATATTTCCTATGTTTTGATTCTCATTTTCTCTTTACGATCAATATTACCTTCGTTTCGATGCATATTTCCTTCATTTTGATGCTCATTTTTCTCATTACGATCAGCATTTCCTTCGTTTTGATGCATATTTACTTCATTTTGATGCTCCTTTTCTCGTTACGATCAACATTTCATTCGTTTTGATGCAGATTTCCTTATTTTTTATGCTTGTTTTCTCGTTACGATCAATATTTACTTCGTTTCGATGAATATTTCCTTCATTTTAATGCTCATTTTCTCGTTACGATCAATATTTCCTTCGTTTCGATGCATATTTCCTTCATTTTGATGCTCCTTTTCTTGTTACGATCAGCATTTCCTTCGTTTCGATGCACATTTACTTCATTTGATTCTCCTTTTCTCGTTACGATTAACATTTCATTTGTTTCGATGCAGATTTTCTTCTTTTTTATGCTCGTTTTCTCATTACGATCGATATTTTCTTCGTTTCGATGAATATTTCCTTCATTTTAATTCTCATTTTCTCGTTACGATCAATATTTCTTTCGTTTCGATGCATATTTCCTTCATTTTGATGCTCCTTTTCTTGTTACGATCAGCATTTCCTTCGTTTCGATGCATATTTACTTTATTTTGATGCTCCTTTTCTTGTTACGATCAACATTTCATTCATTTCGATGCAGATTTCCATCTTTTTTATGCTCGTTTTCTCGTTACGATCAATATTTCCTTCATTTCGTTGCATATTTCCTTCGTTTTGTTTCTTATTTTATCGTTACGATCAACATTACCTTCGTTTCGATGTATATTTCCTTCATTTTGATGCTCTTTTCCTCGTTATGATCAATATTTCTTTTGTTTCGATGCATATTTCCTTCATTTTGATGCTCCTTTTCTCATTACGATCAACATTTCCTTTGTTTCGATGAATATTTCCTTCATTTTAATGCTCATTTTCTCGTTACGATCAACATTTCTTTCGTTTCGATGCATATTTCCTTCATTTTGATGCTCCTTTTCTCATTACGATCAATATTTCCTTCGTTTCGATGAATATTTCCTTCATTTTAATGCTCATTTTCTCGTTACGATCAACATTTCCTTCGTTTCGATGCATATTTCCTTCATTTTGAAGATTCTTTTCTCGTTACGATCAGCATTTCCTTCGTTTTGATGCATATTTACTTCATTTTGATGCTCCTTTTCTCATTATGATCAACATTTCATTCGCTTCGATGCAGATTTCCTTCTTTTTGATGCTCGTTTTCTCGCTACAATCGATATTTACTTCGGTTAGATGAATATTTCCTTCATTTTAATGCTCATTTTCTCGTTATGATCAGCATTTCCTTCGTTTCGATGCATATTTACTTCATTTTGATGCTCCTTTTCTTGTTCCGATCAACATTTCATTCATTTCGATGCAGATTTCCTTATTTTGGATGCTCGTTTTCTCGTTACGATCAATATTTCCTTTGTTTTGATGCATATTTCCTACGTTTTGATTCTCATTTTCTCGTTAAGATCAATATTACCTTCGTTTCGATGCATATTTCCTTCATTTGATGCTCCTTTTCTCGTTACGATCAACATTACCTTCGTTTCGATGCATATTTCCTTCATTTTGATGCTCCTTTTCTCATTACGATCAACATTTCCTTCGTTTCGATGCATATTTCCTTCATTTTGACTCTCATTTTCTCTTTACGCTCAACATTACCTTCGTTTCGATGCATATTTACTTCATTTTGATGCTCCTTTTCTTGTTACGATCAATATTACCTTTGTTTCGATGCATATTTCCTTCATTTTGATGATCCATTTCTCGTTACGAACAACATTACCTTTGTTTCGATGCATATTTTCTTCATTTTGATGCTCCTTTTCTCATTACGATCAACATTTCCTTCATTTCGATGCATATTTCCTTCGTTTGATTCTCATTTTCTCTTTACGCTCAACATTACCTTCGTTTCGATGCATATTTACTTCATTTTGATGCTCCTTTTCTCGTTACGATCAATATTTCCTTCGTTTCGATGCATATTTCCTTCGTTTTGATTCTCATTTTCTCGTTACGATCAACATTACCTTCATTTCGATGCATATTTCCTTCATTTTGATACTCTTTTTCTCATTACGATCAATATTTCCTTCGTATCGATAAATATTTCCTTCATTTTAATGCTTATTTTCTCGTTACGATCAATATTTCCTTTGTTTCGATGCATATTTCCTACGTTTTGATTCTCATTTTCTCGTTACGATCAATATTACTTCGTTTCGATGCATATTTCCTTCATTTTGATGCTCCTTTTCTCATTACGATCAATATTTCCTTCGTTTCGATGAATATTTCCTTCATTTGAATGCTCATTTTCTCGTTATGATCAATATTACCTTTGTTCGATGCATATTTCCTTCATTTTGATGCTCATTTTCTTGTTACGATCAACATTTCATTCGTTTCGATGCAGATTTCCTTCTTTTTTATGCTCATTTTCTCATTACGATCAATATTTCCTCTATTTCAATGCATATTTCCTTCGTTTTGATTCTCATTTTCTCGTTACGATCAACATTACCTTCGTTTCGATGCATATTTCCTTCATTTTGATGCTCCTTTTCTCATTACGATCAATATTTCCTTCGTTTCGATAAATATTTCCTTCATTTTAATGCTCATTTTCTCGTTACGATCAACATTTCCTTCGTTTCGATGCATATTTCCTTCATTTTGATGTTCCTTTTGTCGTTACGATTAACATTTCATTCATTTTGATGCAAATTTCCTTCTTTTTGATGCTCGTTTTCTTGTTACGATCAATATTTCCTTTTTTTCGATGCATATTTCCTATGTTTTGATTCTCATTTTCTCTTTACGATCAATATTACCTTCGTTTCGATGCATATTTCCTTCATTTTGATGCTCATTTTTCTCATTACGATCAGCATTTCCTTCGTTTTGATGCATATTTACTTCATTTTGATGCTCCTTTTCTCGTTACGATCAACATTTCATTCGTTTTGATGCAGATTTCCTTCTTTTTTATGCTTGTTTTCTCGTTACGATCAATATTTACTTCGTTTCGATGAATATTTCCTTCATTTTAATGCTCATTTTCTCGTTACGATCAATATTTCCTTCGTTTCGATGCATATTTCCTTCATTTTGATGCTCCTTTTCTTGTTACGATCAGCATTTCCTTCGTTTCGATGCACATTTACTTCATTTGATTCTCCTTTTCTCGTTACGATTAACATTTCATTTGTTTCGATTCAGATTTTCTTCTTTTTTATGCTCGTTTTCTCATTACGATCGATATTTTCTTCGTTTCGATGAATATTTCCTTCATTTTAATTCTCATTTTCTCGTTACGATCAATATTTCCTTCGTTTCGATGCATATTTCCTTCATTTTGATGCTCCTTTTCTTGTTACGATCAGCATTTCCTTCGTTTCGATGCGTATTTACTTTATTTTGATGCTCCTTTTCTTGTTACGATCAACATTTCATTCATTTCGATGCAGATTTCCTTCTTTTTGATGCTCGTTTTCTCGTTACGATCAATATTTCCTTCATTTCGTTGCATATTTCCTTCGTTTTGTTTCTTATTTTATCTTTACGATCAACATTACCTTCGTTTCGATGTATATTTCCCTCATTTAGATGCTCTTTTCCTCGTTATGATCAATATTTCTTTTGTTTCGATGCATATTTCCTTCATTTTGATGCTCCTTTTCTCATTACGATCAACATTTCCTTCGTTTCGATGAATATTTCCTTCATTTTAATGCTCATTTTCTCGTTACGATCAACATTTCCTTTGTTTCGATGCATATTTCCTTCATTTTGATGCTCCTTTTCTCATTACGATCAATATTTCCTTCGTTTCGATGAATATTTCCTTCATTTTAATGCTCATTTTCTCGTTACGATCAATATTTCCTTCGTTTCGATGCATATTTCCTTCATTTTGAAGCTTCTTTTCTCGTTACGATCAGCATTTCCTTCGTTTTGATGCATATTTACTTCATTTTGGTGCTCCTTTTCTCATTATGATCAACATTTCATTCGCTTCGATGCAGATTTCCTTCTTTTTGATGCTCGTTTTCTCGTTACAATCGATATTTACTTCGGTTAGATGAATATTTCCTTCATTTTAATGCTCATATTCTCATTACGATCAATATTTCCTTCGTTTTGATGCATATTTTCTTCATTTTGATGCTCATTTTCTCGTTACGATCAGCATTTCCTTCGTTTCGATGCATATTTACTTCATTTTGATGTTCCTTTTCTCATTACGATTAACATTTCATTCGTTTCGATCCAGATTTCCTTATTTTTAATGCTCGTTTACTCGTTACGATCAATATTTCCTTTGTTTTGATGCATATTTCCTACGTTTTGATTCTTATTTTCTCGTTACGATCAATATTTCTTTTGTTTCGATGCATATTTCCTTTATTTTGATGCTCCTTTTCTCATTACGATCAACATTTCCTTCGTTTCGATGAATATTTCCTTCATTTTAATGCTCATTTTCTCGTTACGATCAACATTTCCTTCGTTTTGATACATATTTCCTTCATTTTGATGCTCCTTTTCTCATTACGATCAACATTTCCTTCGTTTCGATGAATATCTCCTTCGTTTTAATGCTCATTTTCTCGTTACGATCAACATTTCCTTCGTTTCGATGCAGATTTCCTTCATTTTGATGCTCATTTTCTCGTTACGATCAGCATTTCCTTAGTTTCGATGCATATTTACTTCATTTTGATGTTCCTTTTCTTGTTACGATTAACATTTCATTCGTTTCGATGCAGATTTCCTTCTTTTTGATGCTCGTTTTCTCGTTACGATCAATATTTCCTTTGTTTCGATGCATATTTCCTACGTTTTGATTCTCATTTTCTCGTTACGATCAATATTACTTCGTTTCGATGCATATTTCCTTCATTTTGATGCTTCTTTTCTCATAACGATCAACATTTCCTTCGTTTCGATGAATATTTCCTTCATTTTAATGCTCATTTTCTCGTTACGATCAATATTACCTTCGTTCATTGCATATTTCCTTAATTTTGATGCTCCTTTTCTTGTTACGTTCAACATTTCATTCGTTTCGATGCAGATTTCCTTCTTTTTTATGCTCATTTTCTCATTACGATCAATATTTCTTCTATTTTATGCATTTCCTTTGTTTTGATTCTCATTTTCTCGTTACGATCAACATTACCTTCGTTTCGATGCATATTTCCTTCATTTTGATGCTCCTTTTCTCATTACGATCAACATTTCCTTCGTTTCGATAAATATTTCTTTCATTTTAATGCTCATTTTCTCGTTACGATCAACATTTTCTTTATTTCGATGCATATTTCCTTTATTTTGATGCTCATTTTCTCGTTACGATCAATATTTCCTTAGTTTCGATGCATATTTCCTTAATTTTGATTCTCATTTTCTCATTATGATCAGTATTTCCTTCGTTTCGATGCATATTTACTTCATTTTGATGCTCTTTTTCTTGTTATGATCAACATTTCATTCGTTTCGATGCAGATTTCCTTATTTTTGATGCTCGTTTTCTCGTTACGATCAATATTTCCTTTGTTTTGATGCATATTTCCTACGTTTTTATTCTCATTTTCTCGTTAAGATCAATATTACCTTCGTTTCGATGCATATTTCCTTCATTTGATGCTCCTTTTCTCGTTACGATCAACATTACCTTCGTTTCGATGCATATTTCCTTCATTTTGATGCTCCTTTTCTCATTACGATCAACATTTCCTTCGTTTCGATGAATATTTCCTTCGTTTTGACTCTCTTTTTTCTTTACGCTCAACATTACCTTCGTTTCGATGCATATTTACTTCATTTTGATGCTCCTTTTCTCGTTACGATCAATATTTCCTTCGTTTCGATGCATATTTCCTTCGTTTTGATTCTCATTTTCTCGTTACGATCAACATTACCTTCATTTCGATGCATATTTCCTTCATTTTGATGCTCTTTTTCTCATTACGATCAATATTTCCTTCGTATCGATAAATATTTCCTTCATTTTAATGCTTATTTTCTCGTTACGATCAATATTTCCTTCGTTTCGATGCATATTTCCTTCATTTTGATGCTCATTTTCTCGTTACGATCAATATTTCCTTAGTTTCGATGCATATTTCCTTCATTTTGATGCTCATTTTCTCGTTATGATCAGCATTTCCTTCGTTTCGATGCATATTTACTTCATTTTGATGCTCCTTTTCTTGTTCCGATCAACATTTCATTCGTTTCGATGCAGATTTCCTTATTTTTGATGCTCGTTTTCTCGTTACGATCAATATTTCCTTTGTTTTGATACATATTTCCTACGTTTTGATTCTCATTTTCTCGTTAAGATCAATATTACCTTCGTTTCGATGAATATTTCCTTCATTTGATGCTCCTTTTCTCATTACGATCAACATTTCCTTCGTTTCGATGCATATTTCCTTCGTTTTGACTCTCATTTTCTCTTTACGCTCAACATTACCTTCGTTTCGATGCATATTTACTTCATTTTGATGCTCCTTTTCTCGTTACGATCAATATTTCCTTCGTTTCGATGCATATTTCCTTCGTTTTGATTCTCATTTTCTCGTTACGATCAACATTACCTTCATTTCGATGCATATTTCCTTCATTTTGATACTCTTTTTCTCATTACGATCAATATTTCCTTCGTATCGATAAATATTTCCTTCATTTTAATGCTTATTTTCTCGTTACGATCAATATTTCCTTCGTTTCGATGCATATTTCCTTCATTTTGATGCTCATTTTCTCGTTACGATCAATATTTCCTTAGTTTCGATGCATATTTCCTTCATTTTGATGCTCATTTTCTCATTATGATCAGCATTTCCTTCATTTCGATGCATATTTACTTCATTTTGATGCTCCTTTTCTTGTTCCGATCAACATTTCATTCGTTTCGATGCAGATTTCCTTCTTTTTGATGCTCGTTTACTCGTTACGTGTTGGCAATTGGATCGTGCGGTTCAACGTGATCCGTTTAGGTTATCAGGTAAACAGTAACAGCGGAAGCAATTAAACCTTCTTTACCGTACTTCAGGGTTGATGTAGAGTCTGAATCGTTGCAGAGAACCACCTCTCAATCTTCTGCAGTATGTCCCAAGTTGAATCCTGCTGTTGTGTGGGCAACAATCCGCAGGATTCTCTCAATCTGCTCCTATTCTTTCTAACTGTCAAATGAGGCACTGACTTAGGGTTAACAGGAACTGAGATGACTTATTTATAAGGGCTACTGCAGGGACCAGGAGGAGAAATTGGGCTGGGCCTCAATTGAATTTAATTAACCAAGCTTAGCCCAAAGCTTTTAATTAAATCCAATAATAATAATATAGTCCACTAAAATATTATTATTGCACTACCCATCCAATCCCAAATAATGTTCTGGGCTCCTTCTTATTATAAGCCCGATAGTCTCCCCACGTTTAAGATATTCAATGTCCATTAATTAATTAAGTTACTGACAACTCTAATTAATTAATATCTTGTCCGAGAGTAGTACCACTCAACCTTTTTATCATGCCGGAAATTAATCCACTTGCAAGATTTACATGATAAACCTTATGAGCTCCTCAAGGGGACATCATCAACCTATGACGGACATGGATTCCTTCTACAATCAACAGCACACCATAGATACAGCACTACTTCCCAACTCACCGAGTTTGTTGATTTAATACATATAAATCTCACCCATTGATGAATCAAAGAAATACATACTGCCCTACGTGTCGAGGTTATTGTATAGGGATTAAGAGGACGAACTTCCATAATAACAGAGATCAAGTTCTTCTATAAGTCAGTATAAGTCGAACGATCTCAGGCGGTCCTGCTCAATACACACAAGTGCACTAATGTGATTCTATAGCCAAGACAAGCTAATACCAAACCACACTACAACCATACCGATAGAGAGTCCCCGTCTATCTCAGTTGTGAGCATCTGTTTATACTTTATAAGGAAACCGATAATATGATCTTCCGCGTGTTGTCGCACAACATATTATCTACAGTATAAAGTAAATGGACTATTGCATCATGCATATAAAATAAATTATAAGATGCAATCATTTGATCAATGATTCTCATTTCAAATATTGTTATGACATTGTTCATACTAAAGCTAGACTTTTAGTATACAATCCAACAATCTCCCACTTATACTAAAAGACTATGCTGTCATGTATTCTGCCATACATCTGATTCCTACTACCACTACACGACCATTAAAAGCTCTCGCCTTAAGGTCCTTGTAAATAGTTTACTAGGTCATCATCCGATGCAATCTAGGCGACAACAACCTTCCCCTCATCATACGATTTCTCGTAACAGGTGGTACTTGCGCTCCATGTGTTTAATTGCCTTATGGACTCGTGATTCCTTCAATTTTGCAACTGCACCAATATCAACAATGTAAATTGTGATTACCTTGGGCAAACTTAGAAACACTTCAAATTCCATCTTGAAGTTTCTAGAGTCATATAGATACTTTGGCTGCCTCATAGGCTCCAATTTATCATCTTTCCATGATGGAATCTGGAGTCTGAAATATATTTCTATATAACACTCCTCCACATTATAACTCTACTTCCTAAGATTAAACACATAACCTTTGAGGAGAATTTACTACTGTTCAATCTGATTAAAAAATCCGAATCTCCGTAATCCACAAGAAGCAGTGAATCTGCTCAGTAAGTCTATATATGATTTCCAGTCCTTCTCAGGCACTTCATATATGTCTTACCACAGTTCATCATTCTTGTTCCGGATTACGTTGATACCCACTGTTCTTGCATTCAGCAAAACAGATATCCAACTTCGTTCATAGCATTCCTTAGATTAAGCTTCCTTATTCGCCGAAGCATAAGGAACCGCTTTCATCTACTTTATCTTCTTTTTGTATCTCAAAGACACATTCACTTAGATAAATTTACATGCTAAACGAGTATGGACTGTATCATTTTATGAAACTTGAGATAAGCATAACATCCTTTCTTGTGATCCGTATTACCGTGATCAAAAGGATGTATTTTGCCTTTCTTAAGTCCTTCATCACTACCGCTTTATTAACCGTACCCATACGCCCGATAATACTCTTTCATTGTCTCCAATGAGCAAGATACTATCTACGTATAGTACAAGAAACACCACCACATTTCCGTCACTCTTTACAACACACAAGACTCATCCGCTCATTGATTTAAATCCATGCCACTGGATTATCTAATCAAAACAGATGCTTCACGATCTTAGAACTTGCTTTAGTCCATCGCTGGACACTTTTAAGCTTACTATCAAAATGCTATTAGTACTTTGCAATGAATTACTCTGGTTGCTTCACATAGATGTTTTCCTCAAGACTTCCATTCAGGAAAGCTGTCTTGACATCTATTTGCTGTCCCTCATAATTCAATATGAGCAGCAATAAATAAAAGAATCCGGATCAATTTAAGCATAGCTACTAGCGAACATGTGTCTTCATAATCGAACCATTTCTTTCTGAGTACACCTTTTCGCAACAAGCTTTGATTCCAAGGTTTTCACCTTTCCGCATGATCCTCTTTTATTTCCTATGACCACTTCCAATGGCTTTTACACTATTTAGTGGTGTAATAAGCTCCCAGACTTAATTTAGAATCCGTAGATTCTATTTCAACATTCATTGCACCTTGCTAAGATTCCGCATTTTCATCTTGTAGTGCTATGTCGTATCCGTGGGATAATACCATGTTCACTAGGGATCAAGTCTCACGACTCTCCCAAACATATATTTATGAGTTGTCACACAACCCTCCCACTACGACAAGGCACTACATGTAATTGTGTATCAGACGTGACACGCGTTGCAGTTTACCTTGTGGTATATCCTCTTGTACACTTGGTACTTATACTTAGTGTTTTCCTCTCACTTCCTTTAGAACAACTTATACATGGGCTTGTGATTTATTACATAGTCCTTTTCC
Source organism: Pogostemon cablin (assembly GCA_023678885.1). Taxonomy (NCBI): domain Eukaryota; kingdom Viridiplantae; phylum Streptophyta; class Magnoliopsida; order Lamiales; family Lamiaceae; genus Pogostemon; species Pogostemon cablin. The sequence goes on along the minus strand of JAHCLQ010000943.1, from coordinate 10,562 downwards.
AAAAATCTGGTGTTTGTGTTAACAGTCACCCTTCGATCTTTTGGACTAAATAAATCACTATTCATTTTTATAGGATATTCCATATACAGACAAATGTTTCACGAATTACTGTATCTAGGGTATATCCATAAAATGAATTTAATTATTTCAAATAATTCATCATCTATCTAATCATAACCATAAGAGCCTTATCCCTTCTACTCACCACACCATTCAGCTGGGGCATGCCCGGTGTAGTCAACTTGAGATTTAATCTCAACTTCTGATTATTAGTTCCTAACTATCCTAAGAGGTCTTCATCATCACGATTGAATCGTAATGATGTGATATATTTTCCATGACGCTCACTGTACCAGCCTTACAATTCTTGAATTAATCCAAGAATTTAGACATGCAGTGCATCAAATAAATATATTGGTTTCCAGAATAATCTTCGAATATTCATAACCACCTCTCGCCTGGGTAATATTAGGTTCGCTTGAATCAGAATGAACTAATTCCAACATATATATCTTTGGCTCTACACCCCACAGCCTTGAAAAGACAATTAATCAATTTTACTTCCAAGCACGACTCGCAAGTCCGATAGTTTCCACTTCAGATAAACCTTACGGTCTATCGGCTATCAACTTTTGAATCCTACTCAAGTAAAATGAATTAGTCATAGACGCCAAATGTATGTTTAGTTCATTTCCGAAGGTTCCTTTCTCTTACTAATATTAGAAGATGCATTATTTAATTACTATTTATTGCATCTGTGGGATGTACATGATTCAAGAGTTTACATATTATCCACCAACGTACTTTAACGGATTATAGCCTCATTCCTCATTACTATGACCATGTCATTTAAATGAAATGAAGTATCCATCCGTTAATGCATAGAAACCGAAATCAAATTCTTTCTATGAAACATACGTAAAGACAATTTCTCATAAACAATCGTTTATTCTTATCATTAGATAAATAAACATCTCCCACTGCAATAGCCACTACATTTGTAGTTTTACCCATGTCAATAACAACCTTATCCTTACTTAGTAATAAACATTTAGTGATTCCTGTATCTACACAGTTCGTGCCAGTAGATACCATCACTAATCATGTTTAAACTATTAGTAAATAAGATATTAAACTAGTTCACATCATGATGAAAATGGCATTCCTTTGCCACATGTTTTGTCAGAAGTCTCCCACCATATACATCCTCTAGTATTTCAGGTAGAACTTTCTCAAAACATCAAGGCTAAACATGGAGAATAAAATTGATCTAGGTTTCCCTTTCAATTTATACTCCAAGCTTTTCCAATTCATTCATCAAATTCTATCATGATCTTGCGCCTTTTAAATTACTCAAGTATCTGAAGAGTTACATGAGTTCATCATATTTCTATGATCCTCTCATCTCTTCACTAAATACTTTAATAGGCATCATGAGCCGTCCTTTGAGAGAACACATGTATTTTCTTAAGCAGTAAATTTCAAAATTAAGATTCTTTTCTAATCAGTTATTTTGGACAAGTAAATATAATTTCTTTTAGTTAACAATTAGTGAGACTAAAACTATTCGAAATACAGAGAATCACGATTAAATTTACTGATCAAAACTTCGAATTTTATCCTTTTATATTGTTTCCCTCAAAACAATATAAAATAAAATTCACCGACATCTCAAGCACCGTGAGTCTGCAAGCCACGTTAGTGTGGACGTTTACAAACCCGAACATTTACAAGAGAAGGTTTTACCCATTAATTTCATTTGTCAACCTAACTTTATGACAAAATAATTAATAGTCGGTTACTCTTTAGCCATGCAAATAATAGCAGTGACTCCGTTGGGGAGGATACTAATTATTTACACCTAAGTGTACACCATTATTTGATCCCAAGTCCACTGCGCGAGCTTATGTGCCTTACAGTTGGAGAAGTACACACGCGCTCGGGTAGCTTCCTACAATCATCAATTATAAGTTTGTACCAGTGTACCGCACACAAACTCATCCGTTAGGGAGGAAGGCCTATGCCAACACGCAAGTTTATGTGCCACATTACAAACAATAATTATTTATGAAGTCTGTACCAGTGATCCGTGAATAAACTCATCCGTTAGGGAGGAAGGCCTATGCCAACACGCAAGTTTACTCACATCACTTACAAACCAATAATGGAGGCCGCGGGAATTAATAACCAATCCCCTCTCCCACTTAGTTATTTAATTACCGAGGGTTTTTAACATGCATATAATATTCCGAAATAAAATATACATCTAAGACATGCTTCTATTAACAGCAATTTAAATAAATAAATCATATATAACAATTAATTGTCAAGTTAAAGCAATTAAATCAGTTATATATTATAATTAATTGCATAATGTGTTGGATCAATTAAATAGGTCCAGCTGACCCAAACTTCATTAGCATAAAATGAGCAGCCCATTATTAAAATAATTAAGCCCATTTATTTTGTCAATTTCTGCATAAAGGTCTAGCCCAATATTTAACCTTGGCCCAACATCAAAATACCCACAATTAATTAAAATTAATTAGTCCAGCAGCCCATTGCCATTTAATTAAAATTTGGGCCCAAAAGCCCAAAACAAATTAAAATTGAGCAGCATCTAATATAATTACTGAATTGGGCCTTTTAATCATCAGCCCAAATACTCCTTAATTAAAATAGGGCCCTGCAGCCCAATATCCTTTTAATTAAAATATTTGGGCCCAAATAATTAAACTAGGCCCAACATCAAAACAAAAGCAGCCCAACAACATAGGCCCAATACCCATGCTGCCCTAATGCTCCTGCCAGCCGCCAACACGCCCGGAAGACACCGGCGCCGCTGCTTCCGGCGAGAGTGCCGTCAGCCGCCGGAGCCGCGCCAACAGCCCAACTACCGTGTGCCGCCAGCCGTCGACCGACATCGCTGCCGCCGGAGACTGCCGCTAGCCCACCGCTGTAAGCTGATCCAGCGCGGCCGCCATCAACCGCCAGCGCCGCCCACTGCTTGAGACGTCACGCCGCGACCACCGACGGCCATGCCTTGTCCGCCAGTCCCGGTAGCAGATCGACCGAAAGCGTTGCTGAGTCACCTCCGACATCGCTGCAAGTCACCAGCCACCGTCGTCGCGTCGTCGACCCTTCTGCCGTGACCAGTTCATCAGTGCCGCCGTCGCGCAGAGCCATCGGCGCTATCGCCGACTGGCGTTGCAGCCTCCAGCCGCCGCGCCGCGCCACGTCCGGCGGTCCACTGGCCCGGAAGTAATCGCAGGTCTACATAGCCTACCGCCGCCTCGATTTCGCCGCTCAGCCATCACTCGCCGCCAGATCCGCATCGATCTTCTCCAAAGTGATTGGGACCAGTCCAGTCGCACCTCGCCGTGAAGTCGACGCCACCGTGCCAGCAACGATCCAGTCGAGGCGTCAAAAACTCAGTCACGTGGAAACACGGCGCCGGTCAGTCCCGCGTCTCCTCCGCCCCGACCAGGCGCTGCTGTCACCGTCTGTCTTCGCGCCGCCGTCGAAAATGCGCCGCCAGAAAGACAGCCACCTCACGTCGCCGTCAGTCGAACGTCCACGCGCCGCCGGTCAGCCGTCGACGTCAGCCACCAGTGTGTATGTGTACAGTGTACAGTGTATACAATTAATGAAAAAAATAACTGTATACTCACTCACAAAGAAACATGTGATATACCAGATTGTACTCAAACATGTGATAAATTCAGATTAAATCATATAATCAATTAATCACAAAAATCTTAACAAATCATGTTTCACCAAGAAACCATGCTCTGATACCAATTGTTGGCAATTGGATCGTGCGGTTCAATGTGATCCGTTTAGGTTATCAGGTAAACAGTAACAGCGGAAGCAATTAAACCTTCTTTACCGTACTTCAGGATTGATGTAGAGTCTGAATCGTTGCAGAGAACCACCTCTCAATCTTCTGCAGTATGTCCCAAGTTGAATCCTGCTGTTGTGTGGGCAACAATCCGCAGGATTCTCTCAATATGCTCCTGTTCTTTCTAACTGTCAAATGAGGCACTGACTTAGGGTTAACAGGAACTGAGATGACTTATTTATAAGGGCTACTGCAGGGACCAGGAGGAGAAATTGGGCTGGGCCTCAATTGAATTTAATTAACCAAGCTTAGCCCAAAGCTTTTAATTAAATCCAATAATAATAATATAGTCCACTAAAATATTATTATTGCACTACCCATCCAATCCCAAATAATGTTCTGGGCTCCTTCTTATTATAAGCCCGATAGTCTCCCCACGTTTAAGATATTCAATGTCCATTAATTAATTAAGTTACTGACAACTCTAATTAATTAATATCTCGTCCGAGAGTAGTACCACTCAACCTTTTTATCATGCCGGAAATTAATCCACTTGCAAGATTTACATATTAAACCTTATGAGCTCCTCAAGGGGACATCATCAACCTATGACGGACATGGATTCCTTCTACAATCAACAGCACACCATAGATACAACACTACTTCCCAACTCACCGAGTTTGTTGATTTAATACATATAAATCTCACCCATTGATGAATCAAAGAAATACATACTGCCCTACGTGTCGAGGTTGTTGTATAGGGATTAAGAGGACGAACTTCCATAATAACAGAGATCAAGTTCTTCTATAAGTCAGTATAAGTCGAAAGATCTCAGGCGGTCCTGCTCAATACACACAAGTGCACTAATGTGATTCTATAGCCAAGACAAGCTAATACCAAACCACACTACAACCATACCGATAGAGAGTCCCCGTCTATCTCAGTTGTGAGCATCTGTTTATACTTTATAAGGAAACCGATAATATGATCTTCCGCGTGTTGTCGCACAACATATTATCTACAGTATAAAGTAAATGGACTATTGCATCATGCATATAAAATAAATTATAAGATGCAATCATTTGATCAATGATTCTCATTTCAAATATTGTTATGACATTGTTCATACTAAAGCTAGACTTTTAGTATACAATCCAACATTACGATCAATATTTCCTTTGTTTTGATGCATATTTCCTACGTTTTGATTCTCATTTTCTCGTTACGGTCAATATTACCTTTGTTTCGATGCATATTTCCTTCATTTTAATGCTCCTTTTCTCGTTACGATCAACATTACCTTCGTTTCGATGCATATTTCCTTCATTTTGATGCTCCTTCTCTCATTATGATCAACATTTCCTTCGTTTCGATGCATATTTCCTTCATTTTGACTCTCATTTTCTCTTTACGCTCAACATTACCTTTGTTTCGATACATATTTACTTCATTTTGATGCTCCTTTTCTCGTTACGATCAATATTTCCTTCGTTTCGATGCATATTTCCTTCATTTTGATTCTCATTTTCTCTTTACGCTCAACATTACCTTCGTTTCGATGCATATTTACTTCATTTTGTTGCTCCTTTTCTCGTTATGATCAACATTTCCTTCGTTTCGATGAATAATTCATTCATTTTAATGCTCATTTTCTCGTTACGATCAACATTTCCTTCGTTTCGATGTATATTTCCTTCATTTTGATGCTCCTTTTCTCTTTACGATCAACATTTCATTCGTTTCGATGCATATTTCCTTCATTTTAATGCTCATTTTCTCGTTACGATCAACATTTCCTTCGTTTTGATGCATATTTCCTTCATTTTGATGCTCCTTTTCTCGTTACGATCTCCATTTCCTTCGTTTCGATGCATATTTCCTTCATTTTGATGTTCCTTTTGTCGTTACGATTAACATTTCATTCGTTTTGATGCAAATTTCCTTCGTTTTGATGCTCGTTTTCTCGTTACGATCAATATTTCCTTTATTTCGATGCATATTTCCTACGTTTTGATTCTCATTTTCTCTTTACGATCAATATTACCTTCGTTTCGATGCATATTTCCTTCATTTTGATGCTCATTTTCTCATTACGATCAGCATTTCCTTCGTTTTGATGCATATTTACTTCATTTTGATGCTCCTTTTCTCGTTACGATCAACATTTCATTCGTTTCGATGCATATTTACTTCATTTTGTTGCTCCTTTTCTCGTTATGATCAACATTTCCTTCGTTTCGAGGAATATTTCATTCATTTTAATGCTCATTTTCTCGTTACGATCAACATTTCCTTCGTTTTGATATATATTTCCTTCATTTTGATGCTCCTTTTCTCTTTACGATCAATATTTCATTCATTTCGATGCATATTTCCTTCATTTTAATGCTCATTTTCTCATTACGATCAACATTTCCTTCGTTTCGATGCATATTTTCTTCATTTTGATGCTCCTTTTCTCGTTACGATCTCCATTTCCTTCGTTTCGATGAATATTTCCTTCATTTTGATGTTCCTTTTGTCGTTACGATTAACATTTCATTCGTTTTGATGCAAATTCCTTTTTTTTTATGCTCGTTTTCTCGTTACGATCAACATTTCCTTTATTTCGATGCATATTTCCTACGTTTTGATTCTCATTTTCTCTTTACGATCAATATTACCTTCGTTTCGATGCGTATTTCCTTCATTTTGATGCTCATTTTCTCATTACGATCAGCATTTCCTTCGTTTTGATGCATATTTACTTCATTTTGATGCTCCTTTTCTCGTTACGATCAACATTCATTCGTTTTGATGCAGATTTCCTTCTTTTTTATGCTCGTTTTCTCGTTACGATCAGTATTTACTTCGTTTCGATGAATATTTCCTTCATTTTAATGCTCATTTTCTCGTTACGATCAATATTTCCTTCGTTTCGATGCATATTTCCTTCATTTTGATGCTCCTTTTCTTGTTACGATCAGCATTTCCTTCGTTTCGATGCACATTTACTTCATTTTGATGCTCCTTTTCTCGTTACGATCAACATTTCATTTGTTTTGATGCAGATTTCCTTCTTTTTTATGCTCGTTTTCTCATTACGATCGATATTTCCTTCGTTTCGATGAATATTTCCTTCATTTTAATTCTCATTTTATCGTTACGATCAATATTTCCTTCGTTTCGATGCATATTTCCTTCATTTTGATGCTCCTTTTCTTGTTAGATCAGCATTTCCTTCGTTTCGATGCATATTTACTTTATTTTGATGCTCATTTTCTTGTTACGATCAACATTTCATTCGTTTCGATGCAGATTTCCTTCTTTTTGATGCTCGTTTTCTCGTTACGATCAATATTTCCTTCATTTCGTTGCATATTTCCTTCGTTTTGTTTCTTATTTTATCTTTACGATCAACATTACCTTCGTTTCGATGTATATTTCCTTCATTTTGATGCTCTTTTCCTCGTTATGATCAATATTTCTTTTGTTTCGATGCATATTTCCTTCATTTTGATGCTCCTTTTCTCATTACGATCAACATTTCTTTCGTTTCGATGAATATTACCTTCATTTTAATGCTCATTTTCTCATTACGATCAACATTTCCTTCGTTTCGATGCATATTTCCTTCATTTGATGCTCATTTTCTCGTTACGATCTCCATTTCCTTCGTTTCGATGAATATTTCCTTCATTTTGATGTTCCTTTTGTCGTTACGATTAACATTTCATTCGTTTTGATGCAAATTCCTTTTTTTTATGCTCGTTTTCTCGTTACGATCAATATTTCCTTTATTTCGATGCATATTTCCTATGTTTTGATTCTCATTTTCTCTTTACGATCAATATTACCTTCGTTTCGATGCATATTTCCTTCATTTTGATGCTCATTTTCTCATTACGATCAGCATTTCCTTCGTTTTGATGCATATTTACTTCATTTTGATGCTCCTTTTCTCGTTACGATCAACATTTCATTCGTTTCGATGCATATTTACTTCATTTTGTTGCTCCTTTTCTCGTTATGATCAACATTTCCTTCGTTTCGATGAATATTTCATTCATTTTAATGCTCATTTTCTCGTTACGATCAACATTTCCTTCGTTTCGATATATATTTCCTTCATTTTGATGCTCCTTTTCTCTTTACGATCAATATTTCATTCGTTTCGATGCATATTTCCTTCATTTTAATGCTCATTTTCTCATTACGATCAACATTTCCTTCGTTTCGATGCATATTTCCTTCATTTTGATGCTCCTTTTCTCGTTACGATCTCCATTTCCTTCGTTTCGATGAATATTTCCTTCATTTTGATGTTCCTTTTGTCGTTACGATTAACATTTCATTCGTTTTGATGCAAATTCCTTTTTTTTTATGCTCGTTTTCTCGTTACGATCAACATTTCCTTTATTTCGATGCATATTTCCTACGTTTTGATTCTCATTTTCTCTTTACGATCAATATTACCTTCGTTTCGATGCGTATTTCCTTCATTTTGATGCTCATTTTCTCATTACGATCAGCATTTCCTTCGTTTTGATGCATATTTACTTCATTTTGATGCTCCTTTTCTCGTTACGATCAACATTCATTCGTTTTGATGCAGATTTCCTTCTTTTTTATGCTCGTTTTCTCGTTACGATCAGTATTTACTTCGTTTCGATGAATATTTCCTTCATTTTAATGCTCATTTTCTCGTTACGATCAATATTTCCTTCGTTTCGATGCATATTTCCTTCATTTTGATGCTCATTTTCTTGTTACGATCAGCATTTCCTTCGTTTCGATGCACATTTACTTCATTTTGATGCTCCTTTTCTCGTTACGATCAACATTTCATTTGTTTTGATGCAGATTTCCTTCTTTTTTATGCTCGTTTTCTCATTACGATCGATATTTCCTTCGTTTCGATGAATATTTCCTTCATTTTAATTCTCATTTTATCGTTACGATCAATATTTCCTTCGTTTCGATGCATATTTCCTTCATTTTGATGCTCCTTTTCTTGTTAGATCAGCATTTCCTTCGTTTCGATGCATATTAACTTTATTTTGATGCTCATTTTCTTGTTACGATCAACATTTCATTCGTTTCGATGCAGATTTCCTTCTTTTTGATGCTCGTTTTCTCGTTACGATCAATATTTCCTTCATTTCGTTGCATATTTCCTTCGTTTTGTTTCTTATTTTATCTTTACGATCAACATTACCTTCGTTTCGATGTATATTTCCTTCATTTTGATGCTCTTTTCCTCGTTATGATCAATATTTCTTTTGTTTCGATGCATATTTCCTTCATTTTGATGCTCCTTTTCTCATTACGATCAACATTTCTTTCGTTTCGATGAATATTTCCTTCATTTTAATGCTCATTTTCTCGTTACGATCAATATTTCCTTCGTTTCTATGCATATTTCCTTCATTTTGATGCTCCTTTTCTCATTACGATCAACATTTCCTTCATTTCGATGAATATTTCGTTCATTTTAATGCTCATTTTCTCGTTACGATCAACATTTCCTTCGTTTCGATGCATATTTCCTTCATTTTGAAGCTTCTTTTCTCGTTACGATCAGCATTTCCTTCGTTTTGATGCATATTTACTTCATTTTGATGCTCCTTTTCTCATTACGATCAACATTTCATTCGCTTCGATGTAGATTTCCTTCTTTTTGATGCTCGTTTTCTCGTTACAATCAATATTTACTTCGTTTAGATGAATATTTCCTTCATTTTAATGCTCATTTTCTCATTACGATCAATATTTCCTTCGTTTCTATGCATATTTCCTTCATTTTGATGCACATTTTCTCGTTATGATCAGCATTTCCTTCGTTTCGATGCATATTTACTTCATTTTGATGTTTCTTTTCTCGTTACGATTAACATTTCATTCATTTCGATGCAGATTTCCTTCTTTTTTATGCTCGTTTTCTCGTTACGATCAATATTTCCTTTGTTTAGATGCATATTTCCTATGTTTTGATTCTTATTTTCTCGTTACGATCAATATTACTTCGTTTCGATGCATATTTCCTTCATTTTGATGCTCCTTTTCTCATTACGATCAACATTTCCTTCGTTTCGATGAATATTTCCTTCATTTTAATGCTCATTTTCTCGTTACGATCAATATTACCTTCATTCGATGCATATTTCCTTCATTTTGATGCTCATTTTCTTGTTACGATCAACATTTCATTCGTTTCGATGCAGATTTCCTTCTTTTTTATGCTCATTTTCTCATTACGATCAATATTTCCTCTATTTCGATGCATATTTCCTTCATTTTGATTCTCATTTTCTCGTTACGATCAACATTACCTTCGTTTCGATGCATATTTCCTTCATTTTGATACTCCTTTTCTCATTACGATCAACATTTCCTTCGTTTCGATAAATATTTCCTTCATTTTAATGCTTATTTTCTCGTTACGATCAACATTTCCTTCGTTTCGATGCATATTTCCTTCATTTTGAAGCTTCTTTTCTCGTTACGATCAGCATTTCCTTCGTTTTGATGCATATTTACTTCATTTTGATGCTCCTTTTCTCATTACGATCAACATTTCATTCGCTTCGATGCAGATTTCCTTCTTTTTGATGCTCATTTTCTCGTTACAATCAATATTTACTTTGTTTAGATGAATATTTCCTTCATTTTAATGCTCATTTTCTCATTACGATCAATATTTCCTTCGTTTCGATGCATATTTCCTTCATTTTGATGC
>JAHCLQ010000942.1:0-41118 GCA_023678885.1 Pogostemon cablin | reverse complement strand
AAATATGCATCGAAACGAAGGAAATACTGATCGTAACGAGAAAATGTGCATCAAAATGAAGGAAATATGCATCGAAACGAAGGAAATGCTGATCGTAACGAGAAAATGTGCATCAAAATGAAGGAAATATGCATCGAAACGAAGGAAATATTGATCGTAATGAGAAAATGAGCATTAAAATGAAGGAAATATTCATCTAAACGAAGTAAATATTTATTGTAACGAGAAAATGAGCATCAAAAAGAAGGAAATCTGCATCGAAGCGAATGAAATGTTGATCGTAATGAGAAAAGGAGCATCAAAATGAAGTAAATATGCATCAAAACGAAGGAAATGCTGATCGTAACGAGAAAAGAAGCTTCAAAATGAAGGAAATATGCATCGAAACGAAGGAAATGTTGATCGTAACGAGAAAATAAGCATTAAAATGAAGGAAATATTTATCGAAACGAAGGAAATGTTGATCGTAATGAGAAAAGGAGCATCAAAATGAAGGAAATATGCATCGAAACGAAGGTAATGTTGATCGTAACGAGAAAATGAGAATCAAAATGAAGGAAATATGCATCGAAATAGAGGAAATATTGATCGTAATGAGAAAATAAGCATAAAAAAGAAGGAAATCTGCATCGAAACGAATGAAATGTTGATCGTAACAAGAAAAGGAGCATCAAAATGAAGGAAATATGCATCGAATGAAGGTAATATTGATCGTAACGAGAAAATGAGCATTAAAATGAAGGAAATATTCATCGAAACGAAGGAAATGTTGATCGTAATGAGAAAAGGAGCATCAAAATGAAGGAAATATGCATCGAAACGAAGTAATATTGATCGTAACGAGAAAATGGGAATCAAAACATAGGAAATATGCATCTAAACAAAGGAAATATTGATCGTAACGAGAAAACGAGCATAAAAAAGAAGGAAATCTGCATCGAAATGAATGAAATGTTAATCGTAACGAGAAAAGAAACATCAAAATGAAGTAAATATGCATCAAAACGAAGGAAATGCTGATCGTAACGAGAAAATGTGCATCAAAATAAAGGAAATATGCATCGAAACGAAGGAAATATTGATCGTAATGAGAAAATGAGCATTAAAATGAAGGAAATATTCATCTAAACGAAGTAAATATTGATTGTAACGAGAAAACGAGCATCAAAAAGAAGGAAATCTGCATCGAAGCGAATGAAATGTTGATCGTAATGAGAAAAGGAGAATCAAAATGAAGTAAATATGCATCAAAACGAAGGAAATGCTGATCGTAACGAGAAAAGAAGCTTCAAAATGAAGGAAATATGCATCGAAACGAAGGAAATGTTGATCGTAACGAGAAAATGAGCATTAAAATGAAGGAAATATTCATCGAAATGAAGGAAATGTTGATCGTAATGAGAAAAGGAGCATCAAAATGAAGGAAATATGCATAGAAACGAAGGAAATATTGATCGTAACAAGAAAATGAGCATTAAAATGAAGGAAATATTCATCGAAACGAAAGAAATGTTGATCATAATGAGAAAAGGAGCATCAAAATGAAGGAAATATGCATCGAAACAAAAGAAATATTGATCATAACGAGGAAAAGAGCATCAAAATGAAGGAAATATACATCGAAACGAAGGTAATGTTGATCGTAAAGATAAAATAAGAAACAAAACGAAGGAAATATGCAACGAAATGAAGGAAATATTGATCGTAACGAGAAAACGAGCATCAAAAAGAAGGAAATCTGCATCGAAACGAATGAAATGTTGATCGTAACAAGAAAATGAGCATCAAAATAAAGTAAATATGCATCGAAACGAAGGAAATGCTGATCTAACAAGAAAAGGAGCATCAAAATGAAGGAAATATACATCGAAACGAAGGAAATATTGATCGTAACGATAAAATGAGAATTAAAATGAAGGAAATATTCATCGAAACGAAGGAAATATCGATCGTAATGAGAAAACGAGCATAAAAAAGAAGGAAATCTGCATCAAAACAAATGAAATGTTGATCGTAACGAGAAAAGGAGCATCAAAATGAAGTGAATGTGCATCGAAACGAAGGAAATGCTGATCGTAACAAGAAAAGGAGCATCAAAATGAAGGAAATATGCATCGAAACGAAGGAAATATTGATCGTAACGAGAAAATGAGCATTAAAATGAAGGAAATATTCATCGAAACGAAGTAAATACTGATCGTAATGAGAAAACGAGCATAAAAAAGAAGGAAATCTGCATCAAAACGAATGAATGTTGATCGTAACGAGAAAAGGAGCATCAAAATGAAGTAAATATGCATCAAAACGAAGGAAATGCTGATCGTAATGAGAAAATGAGCATCAAAATGAAGGAAATACGCATCGAAACGAAGGTAATAGTGATCGTAAAGAGAAAATGAGAATCAAAACGTAGGAAATATGCATCAAAATAAAAGAAATATTGATCGTAACGAGAAAACGAGCATAAAAAAAAAGGAAATTTGCATCAAAACTAATGAAATGTTAATCGTAACGACAAAAGGAACATCAAAATGAAGGAAATATTCATCGAAACGAAGGAAATGGAGATCGTAACGAGAAAACGAGCATCAAAATGAAGGAAATATGCATCGAAACGAAGGAAATGTTGATCGTAATGAGAAAATGAGCATTAAAATGAAGGAAATATGCATCGAAACGAATGAAATATTGATCGTAAAGAGAAAAGGAGCATCAAAATGAAGGAAATATATATCGAAACGAAGGAAATGTTGATCGTAACGAGAAAATGAGCATTAAAATGAATGAAATATTCATCGAAACGAAGGAAATGTTGATCATAACGAGAAAAGGAGCAACAAAATGAAGTAAATATGCATCGAAACGAATGAAATGTTGATCGTAACGAGAAAAGGAGCATCAAAATGAAGTAAATATGCATCAAAATGAAGGAAGTGCTGATCGTAATGAGAAAATGAGCATCAAAATGAAGGAAATATGCATCGAAACGAAGGTAATATTGATCGTAAAGAGAAAATGAGAATCAAAACGTAGGAAATATGCATCGAAATAAAGGAAATATTGATCGTAACGAGAAAACGAGCATCAAAAAGAAGGAAATTTGCATCAAAACGAATGAAATGTTAATCGTAACGACAAAAGGAACATCAAAATGAAGGAAATATGCATCGAAACGAAGGAAATGGAGATCGTAACGAGAAAAGGAGCATCAAAATGAAAAAAATATGCATCAAAACGAAGGAAATGTTGATCGTAACGAGAAAATGAGCATTAAAATGAAGGAAATATGCATCGAAACGAATGAAATGATGATCGTAAAGAGAAAAGGAGCATCAAAATGAAGGAAATATACATCGAAACGAAGGAAATGTTGATCGTAACGAGAAAATGAGCATTAAAATGATCGAATTATTCATCGAAACGAAGGAAATGTTGATCATAACGAGAAAAGGAGCAACAAAATGAAGTAAATATGCATCGAAACGAAGGTAATGTTGAGCGTAAAGAGAAAATGAGAATCAAAATGAAGGAAATATGCATCGAAACGAAGGAAATATTGATCGTAACGAGAAAAGGAGCATCAAAATGAAGTAAATATGCATCAAAACAAAGGTAATGTTGAGCGTAAAGAGAAAATGAGAGTCAAAACGAAGGAAATATGCATCGAAACGAAGGAAATGTTGATCATAATGAGAGAAGGAGCATCAAAATGAAGGAAATATGCATCGAAACGAAGGTAATGTTGATCGTAACGAGAAAATGAGCATTAAAATGAAGGAAATATGCATCGAAACAAAGGTAATATTGACCGTAACGAGAAAATGAGAATCAAAACGTAGGAAATATGCATCAAAACAAAGGAAATATTGATCGTAATGTTGGATTGTATACTAAAAGTCTAGCTTTAGTATGAACAATGTCATAACAATATTTGAAATGAGAATCATTGATCAAATGATTGCATCTTATAATTTATTTTATATGCATGATGCAATAGTCCATTTACTTTATACTGTAGATAATATGTTGTGCGACAACACGCGGAAGATCATATTATCGGTTTCCTTATAAAGTATAAACAGATGCTCACAACTGAGATAGACGGGGACTCTCTATCGGTATGGTTGTAGTGTGGTTTGGTATTAGCTTGTCTTGGCTATAGAATCACATTAGTGCACTTGTGTGTATTGAGCAGGACCGCCTGAGATCGTTCGACTTATACTAACTTATAGAAGAACTTGATCTCTGTTATTATGGAAGTTCGTCCTCTTAATCCCAATACAACAACCTCGACACGTAGGGCAGTATGTATTTCTTTGATTCATCAATGGGTGAGATTTATATGTATTAAATCAACAAACTCGGTGAGTTGGGAAGTAGTGCTGTATCTATGGTGTGCTGTTGACTGTAGAAGGAATCCATGTCCGTCATAGGTTGATGATGTCCCCTTGAGGAGCTCATAAGGTTTATCATGTAAATCTTGCAAGTGGATTAATTTCCGGCATGATAAAAAGGTTGAGTGGTACTACTCTCGGACGAGATATTAATTAATTAGAGTTGTCAGTAATTTAATTAATTAATGGACATTGAATATCTTAAACGTGGGGAGACTATCGGGCTTATAATAAGAAGGAGCCCAGAACATTATTTGGGATTGGATGGGTAGTGCAATAATAATATTTTAGTGGACTATATTATTATTATTGGATTTAATTAAAAGCTTTGGGCTAAGCTTGGTTAATTAAATTCAATTGAGGCCCAGCCCAATTTCTCCTCCTGGTCCCTGCAGTAGCCCTTATAAATAAGTCATCTCAGTTCCTGTTAACCCTAAGTCAGTGCCTCATTTGACAGTTAGAAAGAACAGGAGCAGATTGAGAGAATCCTGCGGATTGTTGCCCACACAACAACAGGATTCAACTTGGGACATACTGCAGAAGATTGAGAGGTGGTTCTCTGCAACGATTCAGACTCTACATCAACCCTGAAGTACGGTAAAGAAGGTTTAATTGCTTCCGCTGTTACTGTTTACCTGATAACCTAAACGGATCACATTGAACCGCACGATCCAATTGCCAACAATTGGTATCAGAGCATGGTTTCTTGGTGAAACATGATTTGTTAAGATTTTTGTGATTAATTCATTATATGATTTAATCTGAATTTATCACATGTTTGAGTACAATCTGGTATATCACATGTTTCTTTGTGAGTGAGTATACAGTTATTTTTTTCATTAATTGTATACACTGTACACTGTACACATACACACTGGTGGCTGACGTCGACGGCTGACCGGCGGCGCGTGGACGTTCGACTGACGGCGACGTGAGGTGGCTGTCTTTCTGGCGGCGCGTTTTCGACGGCGGCGCGAAGACAGACGGTGACAGCAGCGCCTTGTCGGGGCGGAGGAGACGCGGGATTGACCGGCGCCGTGTTTCCACGTGACTGAGTTTTTGACGCCTCGACTGGATCGTTGCTGGCACGGTGGGGTCGACTTCACGGCGAGGTGCGACTGGACTGGTCCCAATCGCTTTGGAGAAGATCGATGCGGATCTGGCGGCGAGTGATGGCTGAGCGGCGAAATCGAGGCGGCGGTAGGCTATGTAGACCTGCGATTACTTCCGGGCCAGTGGACCGCCGGACGTGGCGCGGCGCGGCGGCTGGAGGCTGCGACGCCAGTCGGCGATAGCGCCGATGGCTCTGCGCGACGGCGGCACTGATGAACTGGTCACGGCAGAAGGGTCGACGACGCGACGACGGCGGCTGGTGACTTGCAGCGATGTCGGAGGTGACTCAGCAATGCTTTCGGTCGATCTGCTACCGGGACTGGCGGACAAGGCATGGCCGTCGGTGGTCGCGGCGTGACGTCTCAAGCAGTGGGCGGCGCTGGCGGTTGATGGCGGCCGCGCTGGATCAGCTTACAGCGGTGGGCTAGCGGCAGTCTCCGGCGGCAGCGATGTCGGTCGACGGCTGGCGGCACACGGTAGTTGGGCTGTTGGCGCGGCTCCGGCGGCTGACGGCACTCTCGCCGGAAGCAGCGGCGCCGGTGTCTTCCGGGCGTGTTGGCGGCTGGCAGGAGCATTAGGACAGCATGGGTATTGGGCCTATGTTGTTGGGCTGCTTTTGTTTTGATGTTGGGCCTAGTTTAATTATTTGGGCCCAAATATTTTAATTAAAAGGATATTGGGCTGCAGGGCCCTATTTTAATTAAGGAGTATTTGGGCTGATGATTAAAAGGCCCAATTCAGTAATTATATTAGATGCTGCTCAATTTTAATTTGTTTTGGGCTTTTGGGCCCAAATTTTAATTAAATGGCAATGGGCTGCTGGACTAATTAATTTTAATTAATTGTGGGTATTTTGATGTTGGGCCAAGGTTAAATATTGGGCTAGACCTTTATGCAGAAATTGGCAAAATAAATGGGCTTAATTATTTTAATAATGGGCTGCTCATTTTATGCTAATGAAGTTTGGGTCAGCTGAACCTATTTAATTGATCCAACACATTATGCAATTAATTATAATATATAACTGATTTAATTGCTTTAACTTGACAATTAATTGTTATATATGAAAGACATGTTCTATGTGATTTATTTATTTAAATTGCTGTTAATAGAAGCATGTCTTAGATGTATATTTTATTTCGGAATATTATATGCATGTTAAAAACCCTCGGTAATTAAATAACTAAGTGGGAGAGGGGATTGGTTATTAATTCTCGCGGCCTCCATTATTGGTTTGTAAGTGATGTGAGTAAACTTGCGTGTTGGCATAGGCCTTCCTCCCTAACGGATGAGTTTATTCACGGATCACTGGTACAGACTTCATAAATAATTATTGTTTGTAATGTGGCACATAAACTTGCATGTTGGCATAGGCCTTCCTCCCTAACGGATGAGTTTGTGTGCGGTACACTGGTACAAACTTATAATTGATGATTGTAGGAAGCTACCCGAGCGCGTGTGTACTTCTCCAACTGTAAGGCACATAAGCTCACGCAGTGGACTTGGGATCAAATAATGGTGTACACTTAGGTGTAAATAATTAGTATCCTCCCCAACGGAGTCACTGCTATTATTTGCATGGCTAAAGAGTAACCGACTATTAATTATTTTGTCATAAAGTTAGGTTGACAAATGAAATTAATGGGTAAAACCTTCTCTTGTAAATGTTCGGGTTTGTAAACGTCCACACTAACGTGGCTTGCAGACTCACGGTGCTTGAGATGTCGGTGAATTTTATTTTATATTGTTTTGAGGGAAACAATATAAAAGGATAAAATTCGAAGTTTTGATCAGTAAATTTAATCGTGATTCTCTGTATTTCGAATAGTTTTAGTCTCACTAATTGTTAACTAAAAGAAATTATATTTACTTGTCCAAAATAACTGATTAGAAAAGAATCTTAATTTTAAAATTTACTGCTTAAGAAAATACATGTGTTCTCTCAAAGGACGGCTCATGATGCCTATTAAAGTATTTAGTGAAGAGATGAGAGGATCATAGAAATATGATGAACTCATGTAACTCTTCAGATACTTGAGTAATTTAAAAGGCGCAAGATCATGATAGAATTTGATGAATGAATTGGAAAAGCTTGGAGTATAAATTGAAAGGGAAACCTAGATCAATTTTATTCTCCATGTTTAGCCTTGATGTTTTGAGAAAGTTCTACCTGAAATACTAGAGGATGTATATGGTGGGAGACTTCTGACAAAACATGTGGCAAAGGAATGCCATTTTCATCATGATGTGAACTAGTTTAATATCTTATTTACTAATAGTTTAAACATGATTAGTGATGGTATCTACTGGCACGAAATGTGTAGATACAGGAATCACTAAATGTTTATTACTAAGTAAGGATAAGATTGTTATTGACATGGGTAAAACTACAAATGTAGTGGCTATTGCAGTGGGAGATGTTTATTTATCTAATGATAAGAATAAACGATTGTTTATGAGAAATTGTCTTTACGTATGTTTCATAGAAAGAATTTGATTTCGGTTTCTATGCATTAACGGATGGATACTTCATTTCATTTAAATGACATGGTCATAGTAATGAGGAATGAGGCTATAATCCGTTAAAGTACGTTGGTGGATAATATGTAAACTCTTGAATCATGTACATCCCACAGATGCAATAAATAGTAATTAAATAATGCATCTTCTAATATTAGTAAGAGAAAGGAACCTTCGGAAATGAACTAAACATACATTTGGCGTCTATGACTAATTCATTTTACTTGAGTAGGATTCAAAAGTTGATAGCCGATAGACCGTAAGGTTTATCTGAAGTGGAAACTATCGGACTTGCGAGTCGTGCTTGGAAGTAAAATTGATTAACTGCCTTTTCAAGGCTGTGGGGTGTAGAGCCAAAGATATATATGTTGGAATTAGTTCATTCTGATTCAAGCGAACCTAATATTACCCAGGCGAGAGGTGGTTATGAATATTCGAAGATTATTCTGGAAACCAATATATTTATTTGATGCACTGCATGTCTAAATTCTTGGATTAATTCAAGAATTGTAAGGCTGGTACAGTGAGCGTCATGGAAAATATATCACATCATTACGATTCAATCGTGATGATGAAGACCTCTTAGGATAGTTAGGAACTAATAATCAGAAGTTGAGATTAAATCTCAAGTTGACTACACCGGGCATGCCCCAGCTGAATGGTGTGGTGAGTAGAAGGGATAAGGCTCTTATGGTTATGATTAGATAGATGATGAATTATTTGAAATAATTAAATTCATTTTATGGATATACCCTAGATACAGTAATTCGTGAAACATTTGTCTCTATATGGAATATCCTATAAAAATGAATAGTGATTTATTTAGTCCAAAAGATCGAAGGGTGACTGTTAACACAAACACCAGATTTTTGGAAAAGGACTATGTAATAAATCACAAGCCCATGTATAAGTTGTTCTAAAGGAAGTGAGAGGAAAACACTAAGTATAAGTACCAAGTGTACAAGAGGATATACCACAAGGTAAACTGCAACGCGTGTCACGTCTGATACACAATTACATGTAGTGCCTTATCGTAGTGGGAGGGTTGTGTGACAACTCATAAATATATGTTTGGGAGAGTCGTGAGACTTGATCCCTAGTGAACATGGTATTATCCCACGGATACGACATAGCACTACAAGATGAAAATGCGGAATCTTAGCAAGGTGCAATGAATGTTGAAATAGAATCTACGGATTCTAAATTAAGTCTGGGAGCTTATTAGACCACTAAATAGTGTAAAAGCCATTGGAAGTGGTCATAGGAAATAAAAGAGGATCATGCGGAAAGGTGAAAACCTTGGAATCAAAGCTTGTTGCGAAAAGGTGTACTCAGAAAGAAATGGTTCGATTATGAAGACACATGTTCGCTAGTAGCTATGCTTAAATTGATCCGGATTCTTTTATTTATTGCTGCTCATATTGAATTATGAGGGACAGCAAATAGATGTCAAGACAGCTTTCCTGAATGGAAGTCTTGAGGAAAACATCTATGTGAAGCAACCAGAGTAATTCATTGCAAAGTACTAATAGCATTTTGATAGTAAGCTTAAAAGTGTCCAGCGATGGACTAAAGCAAGTTTTAAGATCGTGAAGCATCTGTTTTGATTAGATAATCCAGTGGCATGGATTTAAATCAATGAGCGGATAAGTCTTGTGTGTTGTAAAGAGTGACGGAAACGTGGTGGTGTTTCTTGTACTATACGTAGATAGTATCTTGCTCATTGGAGACAATGAAAGAGTATTATCGGGCGTATGGGTACGGTTAATAAAGCGGTAGTGATGAAGGACTTAAGAAAGGCAAAATACATCCTTTTGATCACGGTAATACGGATCACAAGAAAGGATGTTATGCTTATCTCAAGTTTCATAAAATGATACAGTCCATACTCGTTTAGCATGTAAATTTATCTAAGTGAATGTGTCTTTGAGATACAAAAAGAAGATAAAGTAGATGAAAGCGGTTCCTTATGCTTCGGCGAATAAGGAAGCTTAATCTAAGGAATGCTATGAACGAAGTTGGATATCTGTTTTGCTGAATGCAAGAACAGTGTGTATCAACGTAATCCGGAACAAGAATGATGAACTGTGATAAGACATATATGAAGTGCCTGAGAAGGACTGGAAATCATATATAGACTTACTGAGCAGATTCACTGCTTCTTGTGGATTACGGAGATTCGGATTTTTTAATCAGATTGAACAGTAGTAAATTCTCCTCAAAGGTTATGTGTTTAATCTTAGGAAGTAGAGTCATAATGTGGAGGAGTGTTATATAGAAATATATTTCAGACTCCAGATTCCATCATGGAAAGATGATAAATTGGAGCCTATGAGGCAGCCAAAGTATCTATATGACTCTAGAAACTTCAAGATGGAATTTGAAGTGTTTCTAAGTTTGCCCAAGGTAATCACAATTTACATTGTTGATATTGGTGCAGTTGCAAACTTGAAGGAATCACGAGTCCATAAGGCAATTAAACACATGGAGCGCAAGTACCACCTGTTACGAGAAATCGTATGATGAGGGGAAGGTTGTTGTCGCCTAGATTGCATCGGATGATGACCTAGTAAACTATTTACAAGGACCTTAAGGCGAGAGCTTTTAATGGTCGTGTAGTGGTAGTAGGAATCAGATGTATGGCAGAATACATGACAGCATAGTCTTTTAGTATAAGTGGAAGATTGTTGGATTGTATACTAAAAGTCTAGCTTTAGTATGAACAATGTCATAACAATATTTGAAATGAGAATCATTGATCAAATGATTGCATCTTATAATTTATTTTATATGCATGATGCAATAGTCCATTTACTTTATACTGTAGATAATATGTTGTGCGACAACACGCGGAAGATCATATTATCGGTTTCCTTATAAAGTATAAACAGATGCTCACAACTGAGATAGACGGGGACTCTCTATCGGTATGGTTGTAGTGTGGTTTGGTATTAGCTTGTCTTGGCTATAGAATCACATTAGTGCACTTGTGTGTATTGAGCAGGACCGCCTGAGATCGTTCGACTTATACTGACTTATAGAAGAACTTGATCTCTGTTATTATGGAAGTTCGTCCTCTTAATCCCTATACAATAACCTCGACACGTAGGGCAGTATGTATTTCTTTGATTCATCAATGGGTGAGATTTATATGTATTAAATCAACAAACTCGGTGAGTTGGGAAGTAGTGCTGTATCTATGGTGTGCTGTTGATTGTAGAAGGAATCCATGTCCGTCATAGGTTGATGATGTCCCCTTGAGGAGCTCATAAGGTTTATCATGTAAATCTTGCAAGTGGATTAATTTCCGGCATGATAAAAAGGTTGAGTGGTACTACTCTCGGACGAGATATTAATTAATTAGAGTTGTCAGTAACTTAATTAATTAATGGACATTGAATATCTTAAACGTGGGGAGACTATCGGGCTTATAATAAGAAGGAGCCCAGAACATTATTTGGGATTGGATGGGTAGTGCAATAATAATATTTTAGTGGACTATATTATTATTATTGGATTTAATTAAAAGCTTTGGGCTAAGCTTGGTTAATTAAATTCAATTGAGGCCCAGCCCAATTTCTCCTCCTGGTCCCTGCAGTAGCCCTTATAAATAAGTCATCTCAGTTCCTGTTAACCCTAAGTCAGTGCCTCATTTGACAGTTAGAAAGAACAGGAGCAGATTGAGAGAATCCTGCGGATTGTTGCCCACACAACAGCAGGATTCAACTTGGGACATACTGCAGAAGATTGAGAGGTGGTTCTCTGCAACGATTCAGACTCTACATCAACCCTGAAGTACGGTAAACAAGGTTTAATTGCTTCCGCTGTTACTGTTTACCTGATAACCTAAACGGATCACGTTGAACCGCACGATCCAATTGCCAACACGTAACGAGTAAACGAGCATCAAAAAGAAGGAAATCTGCATCGAAACGAATGAAATGTTGATCGGAACAAGAAAAGGAGCATCAAAATGAAGTAAATATGCATCGAAATGAAGGAAATGCTGATCATAATGAGAAAATGAGCATCAAAATGAAGGAAATATGCATCGAAACTAAGGAAATATTGATCGTAACGAGAAAATGAGCATCAAAATGAAGGAAATATGCATCGAAACGAAGGAAATATTGATCGTAACGAGAAAATAAGCATTAAAATGAAGGAAATATTTATCGATACGAAGGAAATATTGATCGTAATGAGAAAAAGAGTATCAAAATGAAGGAAATATTCATCGAAATGAAGGTAATGTTGATCGTAACGAGAAAATGAGAATCAAAACGAAGGAAATATGCATCGAAACGAAGGAAATATTGATCGTAACGAGAAAATAAGCATTAAAATGAAGGAAATATTTATCGATACGAAGGAAATATTGATCGTAATGAGAAAAAGAGTATCAAAATGAAGGAAATATGCATCGAAATGAAGGTAATGTTGATCGTAACGAGAAAATGAGAATCAAAACGAAGGAAATATGCATCGAAACGAAGGAAATATTGATCGTAACGAGAAAATAAGCATTAAAATAAAGGAAATATTTATCGATACGAAGGAAATATTGATCGTAATGAGAAAAAGAGTATCAAAATGAAGGAAATATGCATCGAAATGAAGGTAATGTTGATCGTAACGAGAAAATGAGAATCAAAACGAAGGAAATATGCATCGAAACGAAGGAAATATTGATCGTAACGAGAAAAGGAGCATCAAAATGAAGTAAATATGCATCGAAACGAAGGTAATGTTGAGCGTAAAGAGAAAATGAGTCAAAACGAAGGAAATATGCATCGAAACGAAGGAAATGTTGATCGTAATGAGAAAAGGAGCATCAAATGAAGGAAATATTCATCGAAACGAAGATAATATTGATCTTAACGAGAAAATGAGAATCAAAACGTAGGAAATATGTATCAAAACAAAGGAAATATTGATCGTAACGAGAAAACGAGCATCAAAAATAAGGAAATCTGCATCGAAACGAATGAAATGTTGATCGAAACAAGAAAAGGAGCATCAAATTGAAGTAAATATGCATCGAAACGAAGGAAATGCTGATCATAACGAGAAAATGAGCATCAAAATGAAGGAAATATGCATCGAAACTAAGGAAATATTGATCGTAACGAGAAAATGAGCATCAAAATGAAGGAAATATGCATCGAAACGAAGGAAATATTGATCGTAACGAGAAAATAAGCATTAAAATGAAGGAAATATTTATCGATACGAAGGAAATATTGATCGTAATGAGAAAAAGAGCATCAAAATGAAGGAAATATGCATCGAAATGAAGGTAATGTTGATCGTAACGTGAAAATGAGAATCAAAACGAAGGAAATATGCATCGAAACGAAGGAAATATTGATCGTAACGAGAAAAGGAGCATCAAAATGAAGTAAATATGAATCGAAACGAAGGTAATGTTGAGCGTAAAGAAAAAAAGAGAGTCAAAACGAAGGAAATATGCATCGAAACGAAGGAAATGTTGATCGTAATGAGAAAAGGAGCATCAAAATGAAGGAAATATGCATCGAAACGAAGGTAATGTTGATCGTAACGAGAAAAGGAGCATCAAATGAAGGAAATATGCATCGAAACGAAGGTAATATTGATCTTAACGAGAAAATGAGAATAAAAACGTAGGAAATATGCATCAAAACAAAGGAAATATTGATCGTAACAAGAAAACGAGCATCAAAAATAAGGAAATCTGCATCGAAACGAATGAAATGTTGATCATAACAAGAAAAAGAGCATCAAAATGAAGTAAATATGCATCGAAACGAAGGAAATGCTGATCATAACGAGAGAATGAGCATCAAAATTAAGGAAATATGCATCGAAACTAAGGAAATATTGATCGTAACGAGAAAATGAGCATCAAAATGAAGGAAATATGCATCGAAATAAAGAAAATGTTGATCGTAACGAGAAAATGAGCATTAAAATGAAGGAAATATTTATCGAAACGAAGGAAATGTTGATCGTAATGAGAAAAGGAGCATCAAAATGAAGGAAATATGCATCGAAACGAAGGTAATGTTGATCGTAACGAGAAAATGAGAATCAAAACAAAGGAAATGCATAAAATAGAAGAAATATTGATCGTAATGAGAAAATGAGCATAAAAAAGAAGGAAATCTGCATCGAAACGAATGAAATGTTGAACGTAACAAGAAAAGGAGCATCAAAATGAAGGAAATATGCAATGAACGAAGGTAATATTGATCGTAACTCGTAATGAGAAAAGGAGCATCAAAATGAAGGAAATATGCATCGAAACGAAGTAATATTGATCGTAACGAGAAAATGAGAATCAAAACGTAGGAAATATGCATCGAAACAAAGGAAATATTGATCGTAACGAGAAAACGAGCATCAAAAAGAAGGAAATCTGCATCGAAACGAATGAAATGTTAATCGTAACGAGAAAAGGAACATCAAAATGAAGTAAATATGCATCGAAACGAAGGAAATGCTGATCGTAACGAGAAAATGAGCATCAAAATGAAGGAAATCTGCATCGAAACGAAGGAAATGTTGATCGTAACGAGAAAATGAGCATTAAAACGAAGGAGATATTCATCGAAACGAAGGAAATGTTGATCGTAATGAGAAAAGGAGCATCAAAATGAAGGAAATATGTATCAAAACGAAGGAAATGTTGATCGTAACGAGAAAATGAGCATTAAAATGAAGGAAATATTCATCGAAACGAAGGAAATGTTGATCGTAATGAGAAAAGGAGCATCAAAATAAAGGAAATATGCATCGAAACAAAAGAAATATTGATCGTAACGAGAAAATAAGAATCAAAACGTAGGAAATATGCATCAAAACAAAGGAAATATTGATCGTAACGAGTAAACGAGCATTAAAAAGAAGGAAATCTGGATCGAAACGAATGAAATGTTAATCGTAACGAGAAAAGGAACATCAAAATGAAGTAAATATGCATCGAAACGAAGGAAATGCTGATCGTAACGAGAAAATGAGCATCAAAATGAAGGAAATATGCATCAAAACGAAGGAAATATTGATCGTAATGAGAAAATGAGCATTAAAATGAAGGAAATATTCATCTAACCGAAGTAAATATCGATTGTAACGAGAAAACGAGCATCAAAAAGAAGGAAATCTGCATCGAAGCGAATGAAATGTTGATCATAATGAGAAAAGGAGCACCAAAATGAAGTAAATATGCATCAAAACGAAGGAAATGCTGATCGTAACGAGAAAAGAAGCTTCAAAATGAAGGAAATATGCATCGAAACGAAGGAAATGTTGATCGTAACGAGAAAATGAGCATTAAAATGAAGGAAATATTCATTGAAACGAAGGAAATATTGATCGTAATGAGAAAAGGAGCATCAAAATGAAGGAAATATGCATCGAAACGAAGGAAATGTTGATCGTAACGAGAAAATGAGCATTAAAATGAAGGAAATATTAATCGAAACGAAGGAAATGTTGATCGTAATGAGAAAAGGAGCATCAAAATGAAGGAAATATGCATCGAAACAAAAGAAATATTGATCATAACGAGGAAAAGAGCATCTAAATGAGGGAAATATACATCGAAACGAAGGTAATGTTGATCGTAAAGATAAAATAAGAAACAAAACGAAGGAAATATGCAACGAAATGAAGGAAATATTGATCGTAACGAGAAAACGAGCATCAAAAAGAAGGAAATCTGCATCGAAATGAATGAAATGTTGATCGTAACAAGAAAAGGAGCATCAAAATAAAGTAAATATGCATCGAAACGAAGGAAATGCTGATCGTAACAAGAAAAGGAGCATCAAAATGAAGGAAATATGCATCGAAACGAAGGAAATATTGATCGTAACGAGAAAATGAGAATTAAAATGAAGGAAATATTCATCGAAACGAAGAAAATATCGATCGTAATGAGAAAACGAGCATAAAAAAGAAGAAAATCTGCATCGAAACAAATGAAATGTTAATCGTAACGAGAAAAGGAGAATCAAATGAAGTAAATGTGCATCGAAACGAAGGAAATGCTGATCGTAACAAGAAAAGGAGCATCAAAATGAAGGAAATATGCATCGAAACGAAGGAAATATTGATCGTAACGAGAAAATGAGCATTAAAATGAAGGAAATATTCATCGAAACGAAGTAAATATTGATCGTAACGAGAAAACAAGCATAAAAAAGAAGGAAATCTGCATCAAAACGAATGAAATGTTGATCGTAACGAGAAAAGGAGCATCAAAATGAAGTAAATATGCATCAAAACGAAGGAAATGCTGATCGTAATGAGAAAAATGAGCATCAAAATGAAGGAAATATGCATCGAAACGAAGGTAATATTGATCGTAAAGAGAAAATGAGAATCAAAACATAGGAAATATGCATCGAAATAAAGGAAATATTGATCGTAACGAGAAAACGAGCATCAAAAAGAAGGAAATTTGCATCAAAATGAATGAAATGTTAATCGTAACGACAAAAGGAACATCAAAATGAAGGAAATATGCATCGAAACGAAGGAAATGTTGATCGTAACGAGAAAATGAGCATTAAAATGAAGGAAATATTTATCGAAACGAAGGAAATATTGATCGTAATGAGAAAAGGAGAATCAAAATGAAGGAAATATGCATCGAAACGAAGGTAATGTTGATCGTAACGAGAAAATGAGAATCAAAACGATGGAAATATGCATTGAAATAGAGGAAATATTGATCGTAATGAGAAAACGAGCATAAAAAAGAAGGAAATCTGCATCGAAACGAATGAAATGTTGATCGTAACAAGAAAAGGAGCATCAAAATGAAGGAAATATGCATCGAACAAAGGTAATATTGATCATAACGAGAAAATGAGCATTCAAATGAAGGAAATATTCATCGAAACGAAGGAAATATTGATCGTAATGAGAAAAGGAGCATCAAAATGAAGGAAATATGCATCGAAACGAAGTAATATTGATCGTAACGAGAAAATGAGAATCAAAACGTAGGAAATATGCATCGAAACAAAGGAAATATTGATCGTAACGAGAAAATAAGCATTAAAATGAAGGAAATATTTATCGATACGAAGGAAATATTGATCGTAATGAGAAAAAGAGTATCAAAATGAAGGAAATATGCATCGAAATGAAGGTAATGTTGATCGTAACGAGAAAATGAGAATCAAAACGAAGGAAATATGCATCGAAACGAAGGAAATATTGATCGTAACGAGAAAAGGAGCATCAAAATGAAGTAAATATGCATCGAAACGAAGGTAATGTTGAGCGTAAAGAGAAAATGAGAATCAAACGAAGGAAATATGCATCGAAATGAAGGAAATGTTGATCGTAATGAGAAAAGGAGCATCAAAATGAAGAAAATATGCATCGAAACAAAGGTAATGTTGTTCGTAACGAGAAATGGATCATCAAAATGAAGGAAATATGCATCGAAACAAAGGTAATATTGATCGTAACAAGAAAAGGAGCATCAAAATGAAGTAAATATGCATCGAAACGAAGGTAATGTTGAGCGTAAAGAGAAAATGAGAGTCAAAACGAAGGAAATATGCATCGAAACGAAGGAAATGTTGATCGTAATGAGAAAAGGAGCATCAAAATGAAGGAAATATGCATCGAAACGAAGGTAATGTTGATCGTAACGAGAAAAGGAGCATCAAATGAAGGAAATATGCATCGAAACGAAGGTAATATTGATCTTAACGAGAAAATGAGAATCAAAACGTAGGAAATATGCATCAAAACAAAGGAAATATTGATCGTAACGAGAAAACGAGCATCAAAAATAAGGAAATCTGCATCGAAACGAATGAATGTTGATCGGAACAAGAAAAGGAGCATCAAAATGAAGTAAATATGCATCGAAACGAAGGAAATGCTGATCATAACGAGAAAATGAGCATTAAAATGAAGGAAATATTCATCTAACCGAAGTAAATATCGATTGTAGCGAGAAAACGAGCATCAAAAAGAAGGAAATCTGCATCGAAGCGAATGAAATGTTGATCATAATGAGAAAAGGAGCATCAAAATGAAGTAAATATGCATCAAAACGAAGGAAATGCTGATCGTAACGAGAAAAGAATCTTCAAAATGAAAGAAATATGCATCAAAACGAAGGAAATGTTGATCGTAACGAGAAAATGAGCATTAAAATGAAGGAAATATTCATCGAAACGAAGGAAATATTGATCGTAATGAGAAAAGGAGCATCAAAATGAAGGAAATATGCATCGAAACGAAAGAAATGTTGATCGTAACGAGAAAATGAGCATTAAAATGAAGGAAATATTCATCGAAACAAAGGAAATGTTGATCGTAATGAGAAAAGGAGCATCAAAATGAAGGAAATATGCATCGAAACAAAAGAAATATTGATCATAACGAGGAAAAGAGCATCAAAATGAAGGAAATATACATCGAAACGAAGGTAATGTTGATCGTAACGATAAAATAAGAAACAAAACGAAGGAAATATGCAACGAAATGAAGGAAATATTGATCGTAACGAGAAAACGAGCATAAAAAAGAAGGAAATATGCATCGAAATGAATGAAATGTTGATCGTAACAAGAAAAGGAGTATCAAAATAAAGTAAATATGCATCGAAACGAAGGAAATGCTGATCGTAACAAGAAAAGGAGCATCAAAATGAAGGAAATATGCATCGAAACGAAGGAAATATTGATCGTAACGAGAAAATGAGAATTAAAATGAAGGAAATATTCATCGAAACGAAGAAAATATCGATCGTAATGAGAAAACGAGCATAAAAAAGAAGAAAATCTGCATCGAAACAAATGAAATGTTAATCGTAACGAGAAAAGGAGAATCAAATGAAGTAAATGTGCATCGAAACGAAGGAAATGCTGATCGTAACAAGAAAAGGAGCATCAAAATGAAGGAAATATGCATCGAAACGAAGGAAATATTGATCGTAACGAGAAAATGAGCATTAAAATGAAGGAAATATTCATCGAAACGAAGTAAATATTGATCGTAACGAGAAAACAAGCATAAAAAAGAAGGAAATCTGCATCAAAACAAATGAAATGTTGATCGTAACGAGAAAAGGAGCATCAAAATGAAGTAAATATGCATCAAAACGAAGGAAATGCTGATCGTAATGAGAAAAATGAGCATCAAAATGAAGGAAATATGCATCGAAACGAAGGTAATATTGATCGTAAAGAGAAAATGAGAATCAAAACATAGGAAATATGCATCGAAATAAAGGAAATATTGATCGTAACGAGAAAACGAGCATAAAAAAGAAGGAAATTTGCATCAAAACGAATGAAATGTTAATCGTAACGACAAAAGGAACATCAAAATGAAGGAAATATGCATCGTAACGAAGGAAATGTTGATCGTAACGAGAAAATGAGCATTAAAATGAAGGAAATATTTATCGAAACGAAGGAAATATTGATCGTAATGAGAAAAGGAGCATCAAAATGAAGGAAATATGCATCGAAACGAAGTAATATTGATCGTAACGAGAAAATGAGAATCAAAACGTAGGAAATATGCATCGAAACAAAGGAAATATTGATCGTAACGAGAAAATAAGCATTAAAATGAAGGAAATGTTTATCGATACGAAGGAAATATTGATCGTAATGAGAAAAAGAGTATCAAAATGAAGGAAATATGCATCGAAATGAAGGTAATGTTGATCGTAACGAGAAAATGAGAATCAAAACGAAGGAAATATGCATCGAAACGAAGGAAATATTGATCGTAACGAGAAAATGAGCATCAAAATGAAGTAAATATGCATCGAAACGAAGGTAATGTTGAGCGTAAAGAGAAAATTAGAGTCAAAACGAAGGAAATATGCATCGAAACGAAGGAAATGTTGATCGTAATGAGAAAAGGAGCATCAAAATGAAGGAAATATGCATCGAAACGAAGGTAATGTTGATCGTAACGAGAAAAGGAGTATCAAATGAAGGAAATATGCATCGAAACGAAGGTAATATTGATCTTAACGAGAAAATGAGAATCAAAACGTAGGAAATATGCATCAAAACAAAGAAAATATCGATCGTAACGAGAAAACGAGCATCAAAAATAAGGAAATCTGCATCGAAACGAATGAAATGTTGATCGGAACAAGAAAAGGAGCATCAAAATGAAGTAAATATGCATCGAAACGAAGGAAATGCTGATCATAACGAGAAAATGAGCATCAAAATGAAGGAAATATGCATCGAAACTAAGGAAATATTGATCGTAACGAGAAAATGAGCATCAAATTGAAGGAAATATGCATCGAAACGAAGGAAATATTGATCGTAACGAGAAAATAAGCATTAAAATGAAGGAAATATTTATCGATACGAAGGAAATATTGATCGTAATGAGAAAAAGAGCATCAAAATGAAGGAAATATGCATCGAAATGAAGGTAATGTTGATCGTAACGAGAAAATGAGAATCAAAACGAAGGAAATATGCATCGAAACGAAGGAAATATTGATCGTAACGAGAAAAGGAGCATCAAAATGAAGTAAATATGCATCGAAACGAAGGTAATGTTGAGCGTAAAGAAAAAACAGAGTCAAAACGAAGGAAATATGCATCGAAACGAAGGAAATGTTGATCGTAATGAGAAAAGGAGCTTCAAAATGAAGGAAATATGCATCGAAACGAAGGTAATGTTGTTCGTAACGAGAAAAGGAGCATCAAAATGAAGGAAATATGCATCGAAACGAAGGTAATATTGATCTTAACGAGAAAATGAGAATCAAAACGTAGGAAATATGCATCAAAACAAAGGAAATATTGATCGTAACGAGAAAACGAGCATCAAAAATAAGGAAATCTGCATCGAAACGAATGAAATGTTGATCATAACAAGAAAAAGAGCATCAAAATGAAGTAAATATGCATCTAAACGAAGGAAATGCTGATCATAACGAGAAAATGAGCATCAAAATGAAGGAAATATGCATCGAAACTAAGGAAATATTGATCGTAACGAGAAAATGAGCATCAAAATGAAGGAAATATGCATCGAAACAAAGGAAATGTTGATCGTAACGAGAAAATGAGCATTAAAATGAAGGAAATATTTATCGAAACGAAGGAAATGTTGATCGTAATGAGAAAAGGAGCATCAAAATGAAGGAAATATGCATCGAAACGAAGGTAATGTTGATCGTAACGAGAAAATGAGAATCAAAACAAAGGAAATGCATAAAATAGAAGAAATATTGATCGTAATGAGAAAATGATCATAAAAAAGAAGGAAATCTGCATCGAAACGAATGAAATGTTGAACGTAACAAGAAAAGGAGCATCAAAATGAAGGAAATATGCAATGAACGAAGGTAATATTGATCGTAACGAGAAAATGAGCATTAAAATGAAGGAAATATTCATCGAAACGAAGGAAATGTTGATCGTAATGAGAAAAGGAGCATCAAAATGAAGGAAATATGCATCGAAACGAAGTAATATTGATCGTAACGAGAAAATGAGAATCAAAACGTAGGAAATATGCATCGAAACAAAGGAAATATTGATCGTAACGAGAAAACGAGCATCAAAAAGAAGGAAATCTGCATCGAAACGAATGAAATGTTAATCGTAACGAGAAAAGGAACATCAAAATGAAGTAAATATGCATCGAAACGAAGGAAATGCTGATCGTAACGAGAAAATGAGCATCAAAATGAAGGAAATCTGCATCGAAACGAAGGAAATGTTGATCGTAACGAGAAAATGAGCATTAAAACGAAGGAGATATTCATCGAAACGAAGGAAATGTTGATCGTAATGAGAAAAGGAGCATCAAAATGAAGGAAATATGTATCAAAACGAAGGAAATGTTGATCGTAACGAGAAAATGAGCATTAAAATGAAGGAAATATTCATCGAAACGAAGGAAATGTTGATCGTAATGAGAAAAGGAGCATCAAAATAAAAAAAATATGCATCGAAACAAAAGAAATATTGATCGTAACGAGAAAATGAGAATCAAAACGTAGGAAATATGCATCAAAACAAAGAAAATATTGATCGTAACGAGTAAACGAGGATTAAAAAGAAGGAAATCTGGATCGAAACGAATGAAATGTTAATCGTAACGAGAAAAGGAACATCAAAATGAAGTAAATATGCATCGAAACGAAGGAAATGCTGATCGTAACGAGAAAATGAGCATCAAAATGAAGGAAATATGCATCAAAACGAAGGAAATATTGATCGTAACGAGAAAATGAGCATTAAAATGAAGGAAATATTCATCTAACCGAAGTAAATATCGATTGTAACGAGAAAACGAGCATCAAAAAGAAGAAAATCTGCATCGAAGCGAATGAAATGTTGATCATAATGAGAAAAGGAGCATCAAAATGAAGTAAATATACATCAAAACGAAGGAAATGCTGATCGTAACGAGAAAAGAAGCTTCAAAATGAAGGAAATATGCATCGAAACGAAGGAAATGTTGATCGTAACGAGAAAATGAGCATTAAAATGAAGGAAATATTCATCGAAACGAAGGAAATATTGATCGTAATGAGAAAAGGAGCATCAAAATGAAGGAAATATACATCGAAACGAAGGAAATATTGATCGTAACGAGAAAATGAGCATTAAAATGAAGGAAATACTCATCGAAACGAAGGAAATGTTGATCGTAATGAGAAAAGGAGCATCAAAATGAAGGAAATATGCATCGAAACAAAAGAAATATTGATCATAACAAGGAAAAGAGCATCAAAATGAAGAAAATATACATCGAAACTAAGGTAATGTTGATCGTAAAGATAAAATTAGAAACAAAACGAAGGAAATATGCAACGAAATGAAGGAAATATTGATCGTAACAAGAAAACAAATCAAAAAGAAGGAAATCTGCATCGAAATGAATGAAATGTTGATCGTAACAAGAAAATGAGCATCAAAATAAAGTAAATATGCATCGAAACGAAGGAAATGCTGATCGTAACAAGAAAATGAGCATCAAAATGAAGGAAATATGCATCGAAATGAAGGAAATATTGATCGTAACGAGAAAATGAGAATTAAAATGAAGGAAATATTCATCGAAACGAAGAAAATATCGATCGTAATGAGAAAACGAGCATAAAAAAGAAGAAAATCTGCATCGAAACAAATGAAATGTTAATCGTAACGAGAAAAGGAGAATCAAATGAAGTAAATGTGCATCGAAACGAAGGAAATGCTGATCGTAACAAGAAAAAGAGCATCAAAATGAGGGAAATATGCATCGAAACGAAGGAAATATTGATCGTAACGAGAAAATGAGCATTAAAATGAAGGAAATATTCATCGAAACGAAGTAAATATTGATCGTAACGAGAAAACAAGCATAAAAAAGAAGGAAATCTGCATCAAAACGAATGAAATGTTGATCGTAACGAGAAAAGGAGCATCAAAATGAAGTAAATATGTATCAAAACGAAGGAAATGCTGATCGTAATGAGAAAAATGAGCATCAAAATGAAGGAAATATGCATCGAAACGAAGGTAATATTGATCGTAAAGAGAAAATGAGAATCAAAACATAGGAAATATGCATCGAAATAAAGGAAATATTGATCGTAACGAGAAAACGAGCATCAAAAAGAAGGAAATTTGCATCAAAACGAATGAAATGTTAATCGTAACGAGAAAATGAGCATTAAAATGAAGGAAATATTTATCGAAACGAAGGAAATATTGATCGTAACGAGAAAATGAGCATTAAAATGAAGGAAATATTTATCGAAACGAAGGAAATATTGATCGTAATGAGAAAAGGAGCATCAAAATGAAGGAAATATGCATCGAAACGAAGGTAATGTTGATCGTAACGAGAAAATGAGAATCAAAACGAAGGAAATATGCATTGAAATAGAGGAAATATTGATCGTAATGAGAAAATGACCATAAAAAAGAAGGAAATCTGCATCGAAACAAATGAAATGTTGATCGTAACAAGAAAAGGAGCATCAAAATGAAGGAAATATGCATCGAACGAAGGTAATATTGATCATAACGAGAAAATGAGCATTCAAATGAAGGAAATATTCATCGAAACGAAGGAAATATTGATCGTAATGAGAAAAGGAGCATCAAAATGAAGGAAATATGCATCGAAACGAAGTAATATTGATCGTAACGAGAAAATGAGATTCAAAACGTAGGAAATATGCATCGAAACAAAGGAAATTTTGATCGTAACGAGAAAACGAGCATCAAAAAGAAGGAAATCTGCATCGAAACGAATGAAATGTTAATCGTAACGAGAAAAGGAACATCAAAATGAAGTAAATATGCATCGAAACGAAGGAAATGCTGATCGTAACGAGAAAATGAGCATCAAAATGAAGGAAATATGCATCGAAACGAAGGAAATATTGATCGTAATGAGAAAATGAGCATTAAAATGAAGAAAATATTCATCTAAACGAAGTAAATATCGATTGTAACGAGAAAACGAGCATCAAAAAGAAGGAAATCTGCATCGAAGCGAATGCAATGTTGATCGTAATGAGAAAAGGAGCATCAAAATGAAGTAAATATGCATCAAAACGAAGGAAATGCTGATCGTACGAGAAAATGAGCATTAAAATGAAGGAAATATTCATCGAAACGAAGGTAATATTGATCGTAAAGATAAAATAAGAAACAAAACGAAGGAAATATGCAACGAAATGAAGGAAATATTGATCGTAACGAGAAAACGAGCATCAAAAAGAAGGAAATTTGCATCGAAACGAATGAAATGTTGATCGTAACAAGAAAAGGAGCATCAAAATAAAGTAAATATGCATCGAAACGAAGGAAATACTGATCGTAACAAGAAAATGAGCATCAAAATGAAGGAAATATGCATCGAAACGAAGGAAATATTGATCGTAACAAGAAAATGAGAATTAAAATGAAGAAAATATTCATCGAAACGAAGGAAATATCGATCGTAATGAGAAAACGAGCATAAAAAAGAAGGAAATCTGCATAGAAACAAATGAAATGTTGATCGTAACGAGAAAAGGAGCATCAAAATGAAGCAAATGTGCATCGAAACGAAGTAAATGCTGATCGTAACAAGAAAAGGAGCATCAAAATGAAGGAAATATGCATCGAAACGAAGGAAATATTGATCGTAACGAGAAAATGAGCATTAAAATGAAGGAAATATTCATCGAAACGAAGTAAATATTGATCGTAATGAGAAAACGAGCATAAAAAAGAAGGAAATCTGTATCAAAACGAATGAAATGTTGATCATAACGAGAAAAGGAGCATCAAAATGAAGTAAATATGCATCAAAACGAAGGAAATGTTGATCGTAATGAGAAAATGAGCATCAAAATAAAGGAAATATGCATCGAAACGAAGGAAATGTTGATCGTAATGAGAAAAGGAGCATTAAAATGAAGAAAATATACATCGAAACGAAGGAAATGTTGATCGTAACGAGAAAATGAGCATTAAAATGAATGAAATATTCATCGAAACGAAGGAAATATTGATCATAACGAGAAAAGGAGCACCAAAATGAAGTAAATATGCATCGAAACGAAGGTAATGTTGAGCGTAAAGAGAAAATGAGAATCAAAATGAAGGAAATATGCATCGAAACGAAGGAAATATTGATCGTAACGAGAAAAGGAGCATCAAAATGAAGTAAATATGCATCGAAACCAAGGTAATGTTGAGCGTAAAGAGAAAATGAGAGTCAAAACGAAGGAAATATGCATCAAAACGAAGGAAATGTTGATCGTAATGAGAAAAGGAGCATCAAAATGAAGGAAATATGCATCGAAACAAAGGTAATGTTGATCGTAACGAGAAAAGGAGCATCAAATGAAGGAAATATGCATCGAAACGAAGGTAATATTGATCTTAACGAGAAAATGAGAATCAAAACGTAGGAAATATGCTTCAAAACAAAGGAAATATTGATCGTAACGAGAAAACGAGCATCAAAAATAAGGAAATCTGCATCGAAACGAATGAAATGTTGATCATAACAAGAAAAAGAGCATCAAAATGAAGTAAATATGCATCGAAACGAAGGAAATACTGATCATAACGAGAAAATGAGTATCAAAATGAAGGAAATATGCATCGAAACTAAGGAAATATTGATCGTAACGAGAAAATGAGCATCAAAATGAAGGAAATATGCATCGAAACAAAGGAAATGTTGATCGTAACGAGAAAATGAGCATTAAAATGAAGGAAATATTTATCGAAACAAAGGAAATGTTGATCGTAATGAGAAAAGGAGCATCAAAATGAAGGATATATGCATCGAAACGAAGGTAATATTGATCGTAACGAGAAAATGAGAATCAAAACGAAGGAAATATGCATCGAAATAGAGGAAATATTGATCGTAATGAGAAAATGAGCATAAAAAAGAAGGAATTATGCATCGAAACGAATGAAATGTTGATCGTAACAAGAAAAGTAGCATCAAAATGAAGGAAATATGCATCGAATGAAGGTAATATTGATCGTAACAAGAAAATGAGCATTAAAATGAAGGAAATATTCATCGAAACGAAGGAAATGTTGATCGTAATGAGAAAAGGAGCATCAAAATAAAAGAAATATGCATCGAAATGCAGTAATATTGATCGTAACGATAAAATGAGAATCAAAACGTAGGAAATATGCATCGAAACAAAGGAAATATTGATCGTAACGAGAAAACGAGCATAAAAAAGAAGGAAATCTGAATCGAAACGAATGAAATGTTAATCGTAACGAGAAAAGGAACATCAAAATAAAGTAAATATGCATCGAAACGAAGGAAATGCTGATCGTAACGAGAAAATGAGCATCAAAATGAAGGAAATATGCATCGAAACGAAGGAAATATTGATCGTAATGAGAAAATGAGCATTAAAATGAAGGAAATATTCATCTAAACGAAGTAAATATCGATTGTGACGAGAAAACGAGCATCAAAAAGAAGGAAATCTGCATCGAAGCGAATGAAATGTTGATCGTAATGAGAAAATGAGCATCAAAATGAAGTAAATATGCATCAAAACGAAGGAAATGCTGATCGTAACGAGAAAAGAAGCTTCAAAATGAAGGAAATATGCATCGAAACGAAGGAAATGTTGATCGTAACGAGAAAATGAGAATTAAAATGAAGGAAATATTCATCGAGAAGAAAATATCGATCGTAATGAGAAAACGAGCATAAAAAAGAAGAAAATCTGCATCGAAACAAATGAAATGTTAATCGTAACGAGAAAAGGAGAATCAAATGAAGAAAATATGCATCGAAACGAAGGAAATGCTGATCGTAACAAGAAAAGGAGCATCAAAATGAAGGAAATATGCATCGAAACGAAGGAAATATTGATCGTAACGAGAAAATGAGCATTAAAATGAAGGAAATATTCATCGAAACGAAGTAAATATTGATCGTAACGAGAAAACAAGCATAAAAAAGAAGGAAATCTGCATCAAAACGAATGAAATGTTGATCGTAACGAGAAAAGGAGCATCAAAATGAAGTAAATATGCATCAAAACGAAGGAAATGCTGATCGTAATGAGAAAAATGAGCATCAAAATGAAGGAAATATGCATCGAAACGAAGGTAATATTGATCGTAAAGAGAAAATGAGAATCAAAACATAGGAAATATGCATCGAAATAAAGGAAATATTGATCGTAACGAGAAAACGAGCATCAAAAAGAAGGAAATTTGCTTCAAAACGAATGAAATGTTAATCGTAACGACAAAAGGAACATCAAAATGAAGGAAATATGCATCGAAACGAAGGAAATGTTGATCGTAACGAGAAAATGAGAATTAAAATGAAGGAAATATTTATCGAAACGAAGGAAATGTTGATCGTAATGAGAAAAGGAGCATCAAAATGAAGGAAATATGCATCGAAACGAAGGTAATATTGATCGTAACGAGAAAATGTGAATCAAAACGAAGGAAATATGCATTAAAATAGAGGAAATATTGATCGTAATGAGAAAATGAGCATAAAAAAGAAGGAAATCTGCATCGAAACGAATGAAATGTTGATCGTAACAAGAAAAGGAGCATCAAAATGAAGGAAATATGCATCGAACGAAGGTAATATTGATCATAACGAGAAAATGAGCATTCAAATGAAGGAAATATTCATCGAAACGAAGGAAATATTGATCGTAATGAGAAAAGGAGCATCAAAATGAAGGAAATATGCATCGAAACGAAGTAATATTGATCGTAACGAGAAAATGAGAATCAAAACGTAGGAAATATGCATCGAAACAAAGGAATTATTGATCGTAACGAGAAAACGAGCATCAAAAAGAAGGAAATCTGCATCGAAACGAATGAAATGTTAATCGTAACGAGAAAAGGAACATCAAAATGAAGTAAATATGCATCGAAACGAAGGAAATGCTGATCGTAACGAGAAAATGAGCATCAAAATGAAGGAAATATGCATCGAAACGAAGGAAATATTGATCGTAATGAGAAAATGAGCATTAAAATGAAGGAAATATTCATCTAAACGAAGTAAATATCGATTGTAACGAGAAAATGAGCATCAAAAAGAAGGAAATCTGCATCGAAGCAAATGAAATGTTAATCGTAACGAGAAAAGTAGCATCAAAATGAAGTAAATATGCATCAAAACAAAGGAAATGCTGATCGTAACTAGAAAAGAAGCATCAAAATGAAGGAAATATGCATCGAAACGAAGGAAATGTTGATCGTAACGAGAAAATAAGCATTAAAATGAAGGAAATATTTATCGAAACGAAGGAAATGTTGATCGTAATGAGAAAAGGAGCATCAAAATGAAGGAAACATGCATCAAAACGAAGGAAATGTTGATCGTAACGAGAAAATGAGCATTAAAATGAAGGAAATATTCATCGAAACGAAGGAAATGTTGATTGTAACGAAAAAATGAGCATTAAAATGAAGGAAATATTCATCGAAACGAAGGAAATGTTGATCGTAATGAGAAAAAGAGCATCAAAATGAAGGAAATATTCATCGAAACAAAAGAAATATAGATCGTAACGAGAAAATGAGAATCAAAACGTAGGAAATATGCATCGAAACAAAGGAAATATTGATAGTAACGAGTAAACGAGCATTAAAAAGAAGAAAATCTGGATCGAAACGAATGAAATGTTAATCGTAACGAGAAAAGGAACATCAAAATAAAGTAAATATGCATCGAAACGAAGGAAATGCTGATCGTAACGAGAAAATGAGCATCAAAATGAAGGAAATATGCATGAAAACGAAGGAAATATTGATCGTAATGAGAAAATGAGCATTAAAATGAAGGAAATATTCATCTAAACGAAGTAAATATCGATTGTAACGAGAAAACGAGCATCAAAAAGAAGGAAATCTGCATCGAAGCGAATGAAATGTTGATCGTAATTAGAAAAGGAGCATCAAAATAAAGTAAATATGCATCAAAACGAAGGAAATGCTGATCGTACAGAGAAAGGAAGCTTCAAAATGAAGGAAATATGCATCGAAATGAAGGAAATGTTGATCGTAACGAGAAAATGAGCATTAAAATGAAGGAAATATTCAACGAAATGAAGGAAATGTTGATCGTAATGAGAAAAGGAGCATCAAAATGAAGGAAATATGCATCGAAACAAAGAAAATGTTGATCGTAACGAGAAAATGAGCATTAAAATGAAGGAAATATTCATCGAAACGAAGGTAATGTTGATCGTAAAGATAAAATAAGAAACAAAACGAAGGAAATATGCAACGAAATGAAGGAAATATTGATCGTAACGAGAAAACGAGCATCAAAAAGAAGGAAATTTGCATCGAAACGAATGAAATGTTGATCGTAACAAGAAAAGGAGCATCAAAATAAAGTAAATATGCATCGAAACGAAGGAAATACTGATCGTAACAAGAAAAGGAGCATCAAAATGAAGGAAATATGCATCGAAACGAAGGAAATATTGATCGTAACAAGAAAATGAGAATTAAAATGAAGAAAATATTCATCGAAACGAAGGAAATATCGATCGTAATGAGAAAACGAGCATAAAAAAGAAGGAAATCTGCATAGAAATAAATGAAATGTTGATCGTAACGAGAAAAGGAGCATCAAAATGAAGTAAATGTGCATCGAAACGAAGGAAATGCTGATCGTAACAAGAAAAGGA
Source organism: Pogostemon cablin (assembly GCA_023678885.1). Taxonomy (NCBI): domain Eukaryota; kingdom Viridiplantae; phylum Streptophyta; class Magnoliopsida; order Lamiales; family Lamiaceae; genus Pogostemon; species Pogostemon cablin. The sequence goes on along the minus strand of JAHCLQ010000942.1, from coordinate 10,926 downwards.
GCATCAAAATGAAGGAAATATGCATCGAAACGAAGGAAATATTGATCGTAACGAGAAAATGAGCATTAAAATGAAGGAAATATTCATCGAAACGAAGTAAATATTGATCGTAATGAGAAAACGAGCATAAAAAAGAAGGAAATCTGCATCAAAAATAATGAAATGTTGATCGTAACGAGAAAAAGAGCATCAAAATGAAGTAAATATGCATCAAAACGAAGGAAATGCTGATCGTAATGAGAAAATGAGCATCAAAATGAAGGAAATATGCATCGAAACGAAGGAAATGTTGATCGTAATGAGAAAAGGAGCATTAAAATGAAGAAAATATACATCGAAACGAAGGAAATGTTGATCGTAACGAGAAAATGAGCATTAAAATGAATGAAATATTCATCGAAACGAAGGAAATATTGATCATAACGAGAAAAGGAGCACCAAAATGAAGTAAATATGCATCGAAACGAAGGTAATGTTGAGCGTAAAGAGAAAATGAGAATCAAAATGAAGGAAATATGCATCGAAACGAAGGAAATATTGATCGTAACGAGAAAAGGAGCATAAAAATGAAGTAAATATGCATCGAAACGAAGGTAATGTTGAGCGTAAAGAGAAAATGAGAGTCAAAACGAAGGAAATATGCATCAAAACGAAGGAAATGTTGATCGTAATGAGAAAAGGAGCATCAAAATGAAGGAAATATGCATCGAAACAAAGGTAATGTTGATCGTAACGAGAAAAGGAGCATCAAATGAAGGAAATATGCATCGAAACGAAGGTAATATTGATCTTAACGAGAAAATGAGAATCAAAACGTAGGAAATATGCTTCAAAACAAAGGAAATATTGATCGTAACGAGAAAACGATCATCAAAAATAAGGAAATCTGCATCGAAACGAATGAAATGTTGATCATAACAAGAAAAAGAGCATCAAAATGAAGTAAATATGCATCGAAACGAAGGAAATACTGATCATAACGAGAAAATGAGTATCAAAATGAAGGAAATATGCATCGAAACTAAGGAAATATTGATCGTAACGAGAAAATGAGCATCAAAATGAAGGAAATATGCATCGAAACAAAGGAAATGTTGATCGTAACGAGAAAATGAGCATTAAAATGAAGGAAATATTTATCGAAACGAAGGAAATGTTGATCGTAATGAGAAAAGGAGCATCAAAATGAAGGAAATATGCATCGAAACGAAGGTAATATTGATCGTAACGAGAAAATGAGAATCAAAACGAAGGAAATATGCATCGAAATAGAGGAAATATTGATCGTAATGAGAAAATGAGCATAAAAAAGAAGGAATTATGCATCGAAACGAATGAAATGTTGATCGTAACAAGAAAAGTAGCATCAAAATGAAGGAAATATGCATCGAATGAAGGTAATATTGATCGTAACGAGAAAATGAGCATTAAAATGAAGGAAATATTCATCAAAACGAAGAAAATGTTGATCGTAATGAGAAAAGGAGCATCAAAATAAAAGAAATATGCATCGAAATGCAGTAATATTGATCGTAACGATAAAATGAGAATCAAAACGTAGGAAATATGCATCGAAACAAAGGAAATATTGATCGTAACGAGAAAACGAGCATAAAAAAGAAGGAAATCTGAATCGAAACGAATGAAATGTTAATCGTAACGAGAAAAGGAACATCAAAATAAAGTAAATATGCATCGAAACGAAGGAAATGCTGATCGTAACGAGAAAATGAGCATCAAAATGAAGGAAATATGCATCGAAACGAAGGAAATATTGATCGTAATGAGAAAATGAGCATTAAAATGAAGGAAATATTCATCTAAACGAAGTAAATATCGATTGTGACGAGAAAACGAGCATCAAAAAGAAGGAAATCTGCATCGAAGCGAATGAAATGTTGATCGTAATGAGAAAATGAGCATCAAAATGAAGTAAATATGCATCAAAACGAAGGAAATGCTGATCGTAACGAGAAAAGAAGCTTCAAAATGAAGGAAATATGCATCGAAACGAAGGAAATGTTGATCGTAACGAGAAAATGAGAATTAAAATGAAGGAAATATTCATCGAGAAGAAAATATCGATCGTAATGAGAAAACGAGCATAAAAAGAAGAAAATCTGCATCGAAACAAATGAAATGTTAATCGTAACGAGAAAAGGAGAATCAAATGAAGAAAATGTGCATCGAAACGAAGGAAATGCTGATCGTAACAAGAAAATGAGCATCAAAATGAAAGAAATATGCATCGAAACGAAGGAAATATTGATCGTAACGAGAAAATGAGCATTAAAATGAAGGAAATATTCATCGAAACGAAGTAAATATTGATCGTAACGAGAAAACAAGCATAAAAAAGAAGGAAATCTGCATCAAAACGAATGAAATGTTGATCGTAACGAGAAAAGGAGCATCAAAATGAAGTAAATATGCATCAAAACGAAGGAAATGCTTATCGTAATGAGAAAAATGAGCATCAAAATGAAGGAAATATGCATCGAAACGAAGGTAATATTGATCGTAAAGAGAAAATGAGAATCAAAACATAGGAAATATGCATCGAAATAAAGGAAATATTGATCGTAACGAGAAAACGAGCATCAAAAAGAAGGAAATTTGCATCAAAACGAATGAAATGTTAATCGTAACGACAAAAGGAACATCAAAATGAAGGAAATATGCATCGAAACGAAGGAAATGTTGATCGTAACGAGAAAATGAGCATTAAAATGAAGGAAATATTTATCGAAACGAAGGAAATGTTGATCGTAATGAGAAAAGGAGCATCAAAATGAAGGAAATATGCATCGAAACGAAGGTAATATTGATCGTAACGAGAAAATGTGAATCAAAACGAAGGAAATATGCATTGAAATAGAGGAAATATTGATCGTAATGAGAAAATGAGCATAAAAAAGAAGGAAATCTGCATCGAAACGAATGAAATGTTGATCGTAACAAGAAAAGGAGCATCAAAATGAAGGAAATATGCATCGAACGAAGGTAATATTGATCATAACGAGAAAATGAGCATTAAAATGAAGGAAATATTCATCGAAACGAAGGAAATATTGATCGTAATGAGAAAAGGAGCATCAAAATGAAGGAAATATGCATCGAAACGAAGTAATATTGATCGTAACGAGAAAATGAGAATCAAAACGTAGGAAATATGCATCGAAACAAAGGAATTATTGATCGTAACGAGAAAACGAGCATCAAAAAGAAGGAAATCTGCATCGAAACGAATGAAATGTTAATCGTAACGAGAAAAGGAACATCAAAATGAAGTAAATATGCATCGAAACGAAGGAAATGCTGATCGTAACGAGAAAATGAGCATCAAAATGAAGGAAATATGCATCGAAACGAAGGAAATATTGATCGTAATGAGAAAATGAGCATTAAAATGAAGGAAATATTCATCTAAACGAAGTAAATATCGATTGTAACGAGAAAATGAGCATCAAAAAGAAGGAAATCTGCATCGAAGCAAATGAAATGTTAATCGTAACGAGAAAAGTAGCATCAAAATGAAGTAAATATGCATCAAAACAAAGGAAATGCTGATCGTAACTAGAAAAGAAGCATCAAAATGAAGGAAATATGCATCGAAACGAAGGAAATGTTGATCGTAACGAGAAAATAAGCATTAAAATGAAGGAAATATTTATCGAAACGAAGGAAATGTTGATCGTAATGAGAAAAGGAGCATCAAAATGAAGGAAACATGCATCAAAACGAAGGAAATGTTGATCGTAACGAGAAAATGAGCATTAAAATGAAGGAAATATTCATCGAAACGAAGGAAATGTTGATTGTAACGAGAAAATAAGCATTAAAATGAAGGAAATATTCATCGAAACGAAGGAAATGTTGATCGTAATGAGAAAAAGAGCATCAAAATGAAGGAAATATGCATCGAAACAAAAGAAATATTGATCGTAACGAGAAAATGAGAATCAAAACGTAGGAAATATGCATCGAAACAAAGGAAATATTGATCGTAACGAGTAAACGAGCATTAAAAAGAAGGAAATCTGGATCGAAACGAATGAAATGTTAATCGTAACGAGAAAAGGAACATCAAAATAAAGTAAATATGCATCGAAACGAAGGAAATGCTGATCGTAACGAGAAAATGAGCATCAAAATGAAGGAAATATGCATGAAAACGAAGGAAATATTGATCGTAATGAGAAAATGAGCATTAAAATGAAGGAAATATTCATCTAAACGAAGTAAATATCGATTGTAACGAGAAAACGAGCATCAAAAAGAAGGAAATCTGCATCGAAGCGAATGAAATGTTGATCGTAATGAGAAAAGGAGCATCAAAATGAAGTAAATATGCATCAAAACGAAGGAAATGCTGATCGTAACGAGAAAAGAAGCTTCAAAATGAAGGAAATATGCATCGAAATGAAGGAAATGTTGATCGTAACGAGAAAATGAGCATTAAAATGAAGGAAATATTCATCGAAACGAAGGAAATGTTGATCGTAATGAGAAAAGGAGCATCAAAATGAAGGAAATATGCATCGAAACAAAGAAAATGTTGATCGTAACGAGAAAATGAGCATTAAAATGAAGGAAATATTCATCGAAACGAAGGTAATGTTGATCGTAAAGATAAAATAAGAAACAAAACGAAGGAAATATGCAACGAAATGAAGGAAATATTGATCGTAACGAGAAAACGAGCATCAAAAAGAAGGAAATTTGCATCGAAACGAATGAAATGTTGATCGTAACAAGAAAAGGAGCATCAAAATAAAGTAAATATGCATCGAAACGAAGGAAATACTGATCGTAACAAGAAAAGGAGCATCAAAATGAAGGAAATATGCATCGAAACGAAGGAAATATTGATCGTAACAAGAAAATGAGAATTAAAATGAAGAAAATATTCATCGAAACGAAGGAAATATCGATCGTAATGAGAAAACGAGCATAAAAAAGAAGGAAATCTGCATAGAAATAAATGAAATGTTGATCGTAACGAGAAAAGGAGCATCAAAATGAAGTAAATGTGCATCGAAACGAAGGAAATGCTGATCGTAACAAGAAAAGGAGCATCAAAATGAAGGAAATATGCATCGAAACGAAGGAAATATTGATCGTAACGAGAAAATGAGCATTAAAATGAAGGAAATATTCATCGAAACGAAGTAAATATTGATCGTAATGAGAAAACGAGCATAAAAAAGAAGGAAATCTGCATCAAAAATAATGAAATGTTGATCGTAACGAGAAAAAGAGCATCAAAATGAAGTAAATATGCATCAAAACGAAGGAAATGCTGATCGTAATGAGAAAATGAGCATCAAAATGAAGGAAATATGCATCGAAACGAAGGAAATGTTGATCGTAATGAGAAAAGGAGCATTAAAATGAAGAAAATATACATCGAAACGAAGGAAATGTTGATCGTAACGAGAAAATGAGCATTAAAATGAATGAAATATTCATCGAAACGAAGGAAATATTGATCATAACGAGAAAAGGAGCACCAAAATGAAGTAAATATGCATCGAAACGAAGGTAATGTTGAGCGTAAAGAGAAAATGAGAATCAAAATGAAGGAAATATGCATCGAAACGAAGGAAATATTGATCGTAACGAGAAAAGGAGCATCAAAATGAAGTAAATATGCATCGAAACAAAGGAAATGTTGAGCGTAAAGAGAAAATGAGAGTCAAAACGAAGGAAATATGCATCGAAATGAAGGAAATGTTGATCGTAATGAGAAAAGGAGCATCAAAATGAAGGAAATATGCATCGAAACAAAGGTAATGTTGATCGTAACGAGAAAAGGAGCATCAAATGAAGGAAATATGCATCGAAACGAAGGTAATATTGATCTTAACGAGAAAATGAGAATCAAAACGTAGGAAATATGCTTCAAAACAAAGGAAATATTGATCGTAACGAGAAAACGATCATCAAAAATAAGGAAATCTGCATCGAAACGAATGAAATGTTGATCATAACAAGAAAAAGAGCATCAAAATGAAGTAAATATGCATCGAAACGAAGGAAATACTGATCATAACGAGAAAATGAGTATCAAAATGAAGGAAATATGCATCGAAACTAAGGAAATATTGATCGTAACGAGAAAATGAGCATCAAAATGAAGGAAATATTCATCGAAACAAAGGAAATGTTGATCGTAACGAGAAAATGAGCATTAAAATGAAGGAAATATTTATCGAAACGAAGGAAATGTTGATCGTAATGAGAAAAGGAGCATCAAAATGAAGGAAATATGCATCGAAACGAAGGTAATATTGATCGTAACGAGAAAATGAGAATCAAAACGAAGGAAATATGCATCGAAATAGAGGAAATATTGATCGTAATGAGAAAATGAGCATAAAAAAGAAGGAATTATGCATCGAAACGAATGAAATGTTGATCGTAACAAGAAAAGTAGCATCAAAATGAAGGAAATATGCATCGAATGAAGGTAATATTGATCGTAACGAGAAAATGAGCATTAAAATGAAGGAAATATTCATCAAAACGAAGAAAATGTTGATCGTAATGAGAAAAGGAGCATCAAAATAAAAGAAATATGCATCGAAATGCAGTAATATTGATCGTAACGATAAAATGAGAATCAAAACGTAGGAAATATGCATCGAAACAAAGGAAATATTGATCGTAACGAGAAAACGAGCATAAAAAAGAAGGAAATCTGAATCGAAACGAATGAAATGTTAATCGTAACGAGAAAAGGAACATCAAAATAAAGTAAATATGCATCGAAACGAAGGAAATGCTGATCGTAACGAGAAAATGAGCATCAAAATGAAGGAAATATGCATCGAAACGAAGGAAATATTGATCGTAATGAGAAAATGAGCATTAAAATGAAGGAAATATTCATCTAAACGAAGTAAATATCGATTGTGACGAGAAAACGAGCATCAAAAAGAAGGAAATCTGCATCGAAGCGAATGAAATGTTGATCGTAATGAGAAAATGAGCATCAAAATGAAGTAAATATGCATCAAAACGAAGGAAATGCTGATCGTAACGAGAAAAGAAGCTTCAAAATGAAGGAAATATGCATCGAAACGAAGGAAATGTTGATCGTAACGAGAAAATGAGAATTAAAATGAAGGAAATATTCATCGAGAAGAAAATATCGATCGTAATGAGAAAACGAGCATAAAAAGAAGAAAATCTGCATCGAAACAAATGAAATGTTAATCGTAACGAGAAAAGGAGAATCAAATGAAGAAAATGTGCATCGAAACGAAGGAAATGCTGATCGTAACAAGAAAATGAGCATCAAAATGAAAGAAATATGCATCGAAACGAAGGAAATATTGATCGTAACGAGAAAATGAGCATTAAAATGAAGGAAATATTCATCGAAACGAAGTAAATATTGATCGTAACGAGAAAACAAGCATAAAAAAGAAGGAAATCTGCATCAAAACGAATGAAATGTTGATCGTAACGAGAAAAGGAGCATCAAAATGAAGTAAATATGCATCAAAACGAAGGAAATGCTTATCGTAATGAGAAAAATGAGCATCAAAATGAAGGAAATATGCATCGAAACGAAGGTAATATTGATCGTAAAGAGAAAATGAGAATCAAAACATAGGAAATATGCATCGAAATAAAGGAAATATTGATCGTAACGAGAAAACGAGCATCAAAAAGAAGGAAATTTGCATCAAAACGAATGAAATGTTAATCGTAACGACAAAAGGAACATCAAAATGAAGGAAATATGCATCGAAACGAAGGAAATGTTGATCGTAACGAGAAAATGAGCATTAAAATGAAGGAAATATTTATCGAAACGAAGGAAATGTTGATCGTAATGAGAAAAGGAGCATCAAAATGAAGGAAATATGCATCGAAACGAAGGTAATATTGATCGTAACGAGAAAATGTGAATCAAAACGAAGGAAATATTCATTGAAATAGAGGAAATATTGATCGTAATGAGAAAATGAGCATAAAAAAGAAGGAAATCTGCATCGAAACGAATGAAATGTTGATCGTAACAAGAAAAGGAGCATCAAAATGAAGGAAATATGCATCGAAAGAAGGTAATATTGATCATAACGAGAAAATGAGCATTCAAATGAAGGAAATATTCATCGAAACGAAGGAAATATTGATCGTAATAAGAAAAGGAGCATCAAAATGAAGGAAATATGCATCGAAACGAAGTAATATTGATCGTAACGAGAAAATGAGAATCAAAACGTAGGAAATATGCATCGAAACAAAGGAATTATTGATCGTAACGAGAAAACGAGCATCAAAAAGAAGGAAATCTGCATCGAAACGAATGAAATGTTAATCGTAACGAGAAAAGGAACATCAAAATGAAGTAAATATGCATCGAAACGAAGGAAATGCTGATCGTAACGAGAAAATGAGCATCAAAATGAAGGAAATATGCATCGAAACGAAGGAAATATTGATCGTAATGAGAAAATGAGCATTAAAATGAAGGAAATATTCATCTAAACGAAGTAAATATCGATTGTAACGAGAAAATGAGCATCAAAAAGAAGGAAATCTGCATCGAAGCAAATGAAATGTTAATCGTAACGAGAAAAGTAGCATCAAAATGAAGTAAATATGCATCAAAACAAAGGAAATGCTGATCGTAACTAGAAAAGAAGCATCAAAATGAAGGAAATATGCATCGAAACGAAGGAAATGTTGATCGTAACGAGAAAATAAGCATTAAAATGAAGGAAATATTTATCGAAACGAAGGAAATGTTGATCGTAATGAGAAAAGGAGCATCAAAATGAAGGAAACATGCATCAAAACGAAGGAAATGTTGATCGTAACGAGAAAATGAGCATTAAAATGAAGGAAATATTCATCGAAACGAAGGAAATGTTGATTGTAACGAGAAAATGAGCATTAAAATGAAGGAAATATTCATCGAAACGAAGGAAATGTTGATCGTAATGAGAAAAAGAGCATCAAAATGAAGGAAATATGCATCGAAACAAAAGAAATATTGATCGTAACGAGAAAATGAGAATCAAAACGTAGGAAATATGCATCGAAACAAAGGAAATATTGATCGTAACGAGTAAACGAGCATTAAAAAGAAGGAAATCTGGATCGAAAGGAATGAAATGTTAATCGTAACGAGAAAAGGAACATCAAAATAAAGTAAATATGCATCGAAACGAAGGAAATGCTGATCGTAACGAGAAAATGAGCATCAAAATGAAGGAAATATGCATGAAAACGAAGGAAATATTGATCGTAATGAGAAAATGAGCATTAAAATGAAGGAAATATTCATCTAAACGAAGTAAATATCGATTGTAACGAGAAAACGAGCATCAAAAAGAAGGAAATCTGCATCGAAGCGAATGAAATGTTGATCGTAATGAGAAAAGGAGCATCAAAATGAAGTAAATATGCATCAAAACGAAGGAAATGCTGATCGTACGAGAAAAGAAGCTTCAAAATGAAGGAAATATGCATCGAAATGAAGGAAATGTTGATCGTAACGAGAAAATGAGCATTAAAATGAAGGAAATATTCAACGAAATGAAGGAAATGTTGATCGTAATGAGAAAAGGAGCATCAAAATGAAGGAAATATGCATCGAAACAAAGAAAATGTTGATCGTAACGAGAAAATGAGCATTAAAATGAAGGAAATATTCATCGAAACGAAGGTAATGTTGATCGTAAAGATAAAATAAGAAACAAAACGAAGGAAATATGCAACGAAATGAAGGAAATATTGATCGTAACGAGAAAACGAGCATCAAAAAGAAGGAAATTTGCATCGAAACGAATGAAATGTTGATCGTAACAAGAAAAGGAGCATCAAAATAAAGTAAATATGCATCGAAACGAAGGAAATACTGATCGTAACAAGAAAAGGAGCATCAAAATGAAGGAAATATGCATCGAAACGAAGGAAATATTGATCGTAACAAGAAAATGAGAATTAAAATGAAGAAAATATTCATCGAAACGAAGGAAATATCGATCGTAATGAGAAAACGAGCATAAAAAAGAAGGAAATCTGCATAGAAATAAATGAAATGTTGATCGTAACGAGAAAAGGAGCATCAAAATGAAGTAAATGTGCATCGAAACGAAGGAAATGCTGATCGTAACAAGAAAAGGAGCATCAAAATGAAGGAAATATGCATCGAAACGAAGGAAATATTGATCGTAACGAGAAAATGAGCATTAAAATGAAGGAAATATTCATCGAAACGAAGTAAATATTGATCGTAATGAGAAAACGAGCATAAAAAAGAAGGAAATCTGCATCAAAAATAATGAAATGTTGATCGTAACGAGAAAAAGAGCATCAAAATGAAGTAAATATGCATCAAAACGAAGGAAATGCTGATCGTAATGAGAAAATGAGCATCAAAATGAAGGAAATATGCATCGAAACGAAGGAAATGTTGATCGTAATGAGAAAAGGAGCATTAAAATGAAGAAAATATACATCGAAACGAAGGAAATGTTGATCGTAACGAGAAAATGAGCATTAAAATGAATGAAATATTCATCGAAACGAAGGAAATATTGATCATAACGAGAAAAGGAGCACCAAAATGAAGTAAATATGCATCGAAACGAAGGTAATGTTGAGCGTAAAGAGAAAATGAGAATCAAAATGAAGGAAATATGCATCGAACGAAGGAAATATTGATCGTAACGAGAAAAGGAGCATCAAAATGAAGTAAATATGCATCGAAACAAAGGAAATGTTGAGCGTAAAGAGAAAATGAGAGTCAAAACGAAGGAAATATGCATCGAAATGAAGGAAATGTTGATCGTAATGAGAAAAGGAGCATCAAAATGAAGGAAATATGCATCGAAACAAAGGTAATGTTGATCGTAACGAGAAAAGGAGCATCAAATGAAGGAAATATGCATCGAAACGAAG
>JAHCLQ010000941.1:0-75019 GCA_023678885.1 Pogostemon cablin | reverse complement strand
TTACGATCAACATTTCATTCGTTTCGATGCAGATTTTCTTCTTTTTGATGCTCGTTTTCTCGTTACGATCAATATTTCCTTCGTTTCGATGCATATTTACTTCATTTTGATGCTCCTTTTCTCATTACGATCAACATTTCCTTCGTTTCGAAGAATATTTCCTTCATTTTAATGCTCATTTTCTCGTTATGATCAATATTTCCTTCGCTTCGATGCATATTTCCTTCATTTTGTTGCTCCTTTTCTCGTTACGATCAACATTTCCTTCGTTTCGATGCAGATTTCCTTCTTTTTTATGCTCGTTTTCTCGTTACGATCAATATTTCCTTCGTTTCGATGCATATTTCCTTCATTTTGATGCTCATTTTCTCGTTACGATCTGTATTTCCTTCGTTTCGATGCATATTTACTTCATTTTGATGCACCTTTTCTCATTACGATCAACATTTCCTACATTTCGATGCATATTTCCTTCATTTTGTTGCTCCTTTTCTCGTTATGATCAACATTTCATTCGTTTCGATGAATATTTCATTCATTTTAATGCTCATTTTCTTGTTACGATCAACATTCCTTCGTTTCGATGTATATTTCCGTCATATTGATGCTTCTTTTCTCGTTATGATCAATATTTCATTCGTTTCGATGAATATTTCATTCTTTTTAATTCTCATTTTATCGTTACGATCAACATTTCCTTCGTTTCGATGCATATTTCCTTCATGTTGATGCTCCTTTTCTCGTTACGATCAACATTTCCTTCGTTTCGATGCATATTTACTTCATTTTGATGCTCGTTTTCTCGTTACGATCAATATTTCCACTAGTTCGATGCATATTTTCTTCATTTTGATGCTTCTTTTCTCGTTACGATCAATATTACCTTCGTTTCGATGCATATTTACTTCATTTTAATGTTTCTTTTCTTGTTACGATCAACATTTCATTCGTTTCGATGCAGATTTCCTTCTTTTTGATGCTTGTTTTCTCGTTACGATCAATATTTCCTTCGTTTCGATGCATATTTACTTCATTTTGATGCTCCTTTTCTCGTTACGATCAACATTTCCTTCGTTTCGATGCAGATTTCCTTCTTTTTGATGCTCGTTTTATCGTTACCATCAATATTTCCTTCGTTTCGATGCATATTTCCTTCGTTTTGATTCTCATTTTCTTTACTATCAACATTTCATTCTTTTCGATGCATATTACCTTCATTTTAATGCTCATTTTCTCGTTACGATCAACATTTCCTTCGTTTTGATGCATATTTCCTTCATTTTGATGCTCCTTTTCTCGTTACGATCTGCATTTCCTTCGTTTCGATGCATATTTACTTCATTTTGATGCTCCTTTTCTCATTACGATCAATATTTCCTTCATTTCGTTGCATATTTCCTTCGTTTTATTTCTCATTTTATCTTTTCGATCAACATTACCTTCGTTTCGATGCATATTTCATTCATTTTGATGCTCTTTTTCTCGTTATGATCAATATTTCTTTTGTTTCGATGCATATTTCCTTCGTTTTGATTCTCATTTTCTTTACTATCAACATTTCATTCTGTTCGATGCATATTACCTTCATTTTAATGCTCATTTTCTCGTTACGATCAACATTTCCTTCGTTTTGATGCATATTTCCTTCATTTTAATGCTCATTTTCTCGTTACGATCAATATTTCTTCGTTTCGATGCATATTTCCTTTATTTTGATGCTCATTTTCTTGTTACGATCAGCATTTCCTTCGTTGTGATGTATATTTACTTCATTTTGATGCTCATTTTCTCGTTACGATCAACATTTCATTCGTTTCGATGCAGATATCCTTCTTTTTTATGCTCGTTTTCTCGTTACGATCAATATTTCCTTCATTTCGTTGCATATTTCCTTCGTTTTGTTTCTTATTTTATTTTTACGATCAATATTACCTTCGTTTCGATGCATATTTCCTTTATTTTGATTCTCTTTTTCTGGTTATGATCAATATTTCTTTTGTTTCGATGCATATTTCCTTTATTTTGATGCTCCTTTTCTCATTACGATCAACATTTCCTTCGTTTCGATGAATATTTCCTTCATTTTAAAGCTCATTTTCTCGTTACGATCAACATTACCTTCGTTTGGTTGCATATTTCCTTCATTTTGATGCTCCTTTTCTCATTACGATCAACATTTCCTTCGTTTTGATAAATATTTCCTTCATTCTAATGATCATTTTCTCGTTACGATCAAAATTTCCTTCGTTTCAATACATATTTCCTTCATTTTGATTCTCATTTTCTCGTTACGATCAATATTTCCTTAGTTTCGATGCATATTTCCTTCATTTTGATGCTCATTTTCTCGTTATGATCAGCATTTCCTTCGTTTCGATGCATATTTACTTCATTTTGATGCTCTTTTTCTTGTTACGATCAACATTTCATTCGTTTCGATGCAGATTTCCTTCTTTTTGATGCTCGTTTTCTCGTTACGATCAATATTTCCTTCGTTTCGATGCATATTTACTTCATTTTGATGCTCCTTTTCTCATTACGATCAACATTTCCTTCGTTTCGAAGAATATTTCCTTCATTTTAATGCTCATTTTCTCGTTATGATCAATATTTCCTTCGTTTCGATGCATATTTCCTTCATTTTGTTGCTCCTTTTCTCGTTACGATCAACATTTCCTTCGTTTCGATGCAGATTTCCTTCTTTTTTATGCTCGTTTTCTCGTTACGATCAATATTTCCTTCGTTTCGATGCATATTTCCTTCATTTTGATGCTCCTTTTCTCGTTACGATCTGTATTTCCTTCGTTTCGATGCATATTTACTTCATTTTGATGCACCTTTTCTCATTACGATCAACATTTCCTACATTTCGATGCATATTTCCTTCATTTTGTTGCTCCTTTTCTCGTTATGATCAACATTTCATTCGTTTCGATGAATATTTCATTCATTTTAATGCTCATTTTCTTGTTACGATCAACATTCCTTCGTTTCGATGTATATTTCCTTCATTTTGATGCTTCTTTTCTCGTTATGATCAATATTTCATTCGTTTCGATGAATATTTCATTCTTTTTAATTCTCATTTTATTGTTACGATCAACATTTCCTTCGTTTCGATGCATATTTCCTTCATGTTGATGCTCCTTTTCTCGTTACGATCAACATTTCCTTCGTTTCGATGCATATTTACTTCATTTTGATGCTCGTTTTCTCGTTACGATCAATATTTCCACTAGTTCGATGCATATTTCCTTCATTTTGATGCTCCTTTTCTCGTTACGATCAATATTACCTTCGTTTCGATGCATATTTACTTCATTTTAATGTTTCTTTTCTTGTTACGATCAATACTTCATTCGTTTCGATGCAGATTTCCTTCTTTTTGATGCTTGTTTTCTCGTTACGATTAATATTTCCTTCATTTCAATGCATATTTACTTCATTTTGATGCTCCTTTTCTCGTTACGATCAACATTTCCTTCGTTTCGATGCAGATTTCCTTCTTTTTGATGCTCGTTTTCTCGTTACCATCAATATTTCCTTCGTTTCGATGCATATTTCCTTCGTTTTGATTCTCATTTTCTTTACTATCAACATTTCATTCTTTTCGATGCATATTACCTTCATTTTAATGCTCATTTTCTCGTTACGATCAACATTTTCTTCGTTTTGATGCATATTTCCTTCATTTTGAGGCTCCTTTTCTCGTTACGATCTGCATTTCCTTCGTTTCGATGCATATTTACTTCATTTTGATGCTCCTTTTCTCGTTACGATCAATATTTCCTTCATTTCGTTGCATATTTCCTTCGTTTTGTTTCTCATTTTATCTTTTCGATCAACATTACCTTCGTTTCGATGCATATTTCATTCATTTTGATGCTCTTTTTCTCGTTATGATCAATATTTCTTTTGTTTCGATGCATATTTCCTTCGTTTTGATTCTCATTTTCTTTACTATCAACATTTCATTCTTTTCGATGCATATTACCTTCATTTTAATGCTCATTTTCTCGTTACGATCAACATTTCCTTCGTTTTGATGCATATTTCCTTCATTTTAATGCTCATTTTCTCGTTACGATCAATATTTCCTTCGTTTCGATGCATATTTCCTTTATTTTGATGCTCATTTTCTTGTTACGATCAGCATTTCCTTCGTTGTGATGTATATTTACTTCATTTTGATGCTCCTTTTCTCGTTACGATCAACATTTCATTCGTTTCGATGCAGATTTCCTTCTTTTTGATGCTCGTTTTCTCGTTACGATCAATATTTCCTTCATTTCGTTGCATATTTCCTTCGTTTTGTTTCTTATTTTATCTTTACGATCAATATTACCTTCGTTTCGATGCATATTTCCTTTATTTTGATGCTCTTTTTCTCGTTATGATCAATATTTCTTTTGTTTCGATGCATATTTCCTTTATTTTGATGCTCCTTTTCTCATTACGATCAACATTTCCTTCGTTTCGATGAATATTTCCTTCATTTTAAAGCTCATTTTCTCATTACGATCAACATTACCTTCGTTTCGATGCATATTTCCTTCATTTTGATGCTCCTTTTCTCATTACGATCAACATTTCCTTCGTTTCGATAAATATTTCCTTCATTCTAATGATCATTTTCTCGTTACGATCAACATTTCCTTCGTTTCAATACATATTTCCTTCATTTTGATGCTCATTTTCTCGTTACGATCAATATTTCCTTAGTTTCGATTCATATTTCCTTCATTTTGATGCTCATTTTCTCGTTATGATCAGCATTTCCTTCGTTTCGATGCATATTTACTTCATTTTGATGCTCCTTTTCTTGTTACGATCAACATTTCATTCGTTTCGATGCAGATTTCCTTCTTTTTGATGCTCGTTTTCTCGTTACGATCAATATTTCCTTCGTTTTGATGCATATTTACTTCATTTTGATGCTCCTTTTCTCATTACGATCAACATTTCCTTCGTTTCGAAGAATATTTCCTTCATTTTAATGCTCATTTTCTCGTTATGATCAATATTTCCTTCGTTTCGATGCATATTTCCTTCATTTTGTTGCTCCTTTTCTCGTTACGATCAACATTTCCTTCGTTTCGATGCAGATTTCCTTTTTTTTATGCTCGTTTTCTCGTTACGATCAATATTTCCTTCGTTTCGATGCATATTTCCTTCATTTTGATGCTCCTTTTCTCGTTACGATCTGTATTTCCTTCGTTTCGATGCATATTTACTTCATTTTGATGCACCTATTCTCATTACGATCAACATTTCCTACATTTCGATGCATATTTCCTTCATTTTGTTGCTCCTTTTCTCGTTATAATCAACATTTCATTCGTTTCGATGAATATTTCATTCATTTTAATGCTCATTTTCTTGTTACGATCAACATTCCTTCGTTTCGATGTATATTTCCTTCATTTTGATGCTTCTTTTCTCGTTATGATCAATATTTCATTCGTTTCGATGAATATTTCATTCTTTTTAATTCTCATTTTATCGTTACGATCAACATTTCCTTCGTTTCGATGCATATTTCCTTCATGTTGATGCTCCTTTTCTCGTTACGATCAACATTTCCTTCGTTTCGATGCATATTTACTTCATTTTGATGCTCGTTTTCTCGTTACGATCAATATTTCCACTAGTTCGATGCATATTTCCTTCATTTTGATGCTCTTTTTCTCGTTACGATCAATATTACCTTCGTTTCGATGCATATTTACTTCATTTTAATGTTTCTTTTCTTGTTACGATCAATATTTCATTCGTTTCGATGCAGATTTCCTTCTTTTTGATGCTTGTTTTCTCGTTACGATCAATATTTCCTTCGTTTCAATGCATATTTACTTCATTTTGATGCTCCTTTTCTCGTTACGATCAACATTTCCTTCGTTTCGATGCAGATTTCCTTCTTTTTGATGCTCGTTTTCTCGTTACCATCAATATTTCCTTCGTTTCGATGCATATTTCCTTCGTTTTGATTCTCATTTTCTTTACTATCAACATTTCATTCTTTTCGATGCATATTACCTTCATTTTAATACTCATTTTCTCGTTACGATCAACATTTCCTTCGTTTTGATGCATATTTCCTTCATTTTGATGCTCCTTTTCTCGTTACGATCTGCATTTCCTTCGTTTCGATGCATATTTACTTCATTTTGATGCTCCTTTTCTCGTTACGATCAATATTTCCTTCATTTCGTTGCATATTTCCTTCGTTTTGTTTCTCATTTTATCTTTTCGATCAACATTACCTTCGTTTCGATGCATATTTCATTCATTTTGATGCTCTTTTTCTCGTTATGATCAATATTTCTTTTGTTTCGATGCATATTTCCTTCGTTTTGATTCTCATTTTCTTTACTATCAACATTTCATTCTGTTCGATGCATATTACCTTCATTTTAATGCTCATTTTCTCGTTACGATCAACATTTCCTTCGTTTTGATGCATATTTCCTTCATTTTAATGCTCATTTTCTCGTTACGATCAATATTTCTTCGTTTCGATGCATATTTCCTTTATTTTGATGCTCATTTTCTTGTTACGATCAGCATTTCCTTCGTTGTGATGTATATTTACTTCATTTTGATGCTCATTTTCTCGTTACGATCAACATTTCATTCGTTTCGATGCAGATATCCTTCTTTTTTATGCTCGTTTTCTCGTTACGATCAATATTTCCTTCATTTCGTTGCATATTTCCTTCGTTTTGTTTCTTATTTTATTTTTACGATCAATATTACCTTCGTTTCGATGCATATTTCCTTTATTTTGATTCTCTTTTTCTGGTTATGATCAATATTTCTTTTGTTTCGATGCATATTTCCTTTATTTTGATGCTCCTTTTCTCATTACGATCAACATTTCCTTCGTTTCGATGAATATTTCCTTCATTTTAAAGCTCATTTTCTCGTTACGATCAACATTACCTTCGTTTCGTTGCATATTTCCTTCATTTTGATGCTCCTTTTCTCATTACGATCAACATTTCCTTCGTTTTGATAAATATTTCCTTCATTCTAATGATCATTTTCTCGTTACGATCAAAATTTCCTTCGTTTCAATACATATTTCCTTCATTTTGATTCTCATTTTCTCGTTACGATCAATATTTCCTTAGTTTCGATGCATATTTCCTTCATTTTGATGCTCATTTTCTCGTTATGATCAGCATTTCCTTCGTTTCGATGCATATTTACTTCATTTTGATGCTCTTTTTCTTGTTACGATCAACATTTCATTCGTTTCGATGCAGATTTCCTTCTTTTTGATGCTCGTTTTCTCGTTACGATCAATATTTCCTTCGTTTCGATGCATATTTACTTCATTTTGATGCTCCTTTTCTCATTACGATCAACATTTCCTTCGTTTCGAAGAATATTTCCTTCATTTTAATGCTCATTTTCTCGTTATGATCAATATTTCCTTCGTTTCGATGCATATTTCCTTCATTTTGTTGCTCCTTTTCTCGTTACGATCAACATTTCCTTCGTTTCGATGCAGATTTCCTTCTTTTTTATGCTCGTTTTCTCGTTACGATCAATATTTCCTTCGTTTCGATGCATATTTCCTTCATTTTGATGCTCCTTTTCTCGTTACGATCTGTATTTCCTTCGTTTCGATGCATATTTACTTCATTTTGATGCACCTTTTCTCATTACGATCAACATTTCCTACATTTCGATGCATATTTCCTTCATTTTGTTGCTCCTTTTCTCGTTATGATCAACATTTCATTCGTTTCGATGAATATTTCATTCATTTTAATGCTCATTTTCTTGTTACGATCAACATTCCTTCGTTTCGATGTATATTTCCTTCATTTTGATGCTTCTTTTCTCGTTATGATCAATATTTCATTCGTTTCGATGAATATTTCATTCTTTTTAATTCTCATTTTATTGTTACGATCAACATTTCCTTCGTTTCGATGCATATTTCCTTCATGTTGATGCTCCTTTTCTCGTTACGATCAACATTTCCTTCGTTTCGATGCATATTTACTTCATTTTGATGCTCGTTTTCTCGTTACGATCAATATTTCCACTAGTTCGATGCATATTTCCTTCATTTTGATGCTCCTTTTCTCGTTACGATCAATATTACCTTCGTTTCGATGCATATTTACTTCATTTTAATGTTTCTTTTCTTGTTACGATCAATATTTCATTCGTTTCGATGCAGATTTCCTTCTTTTTGATGCTTGTTTTCTCGTTACGATTAATATTTCCTTCGTTTCAATGCATATTTACTTCATTTTGATGCTCCTTTTCTCGTTACGATCAACATTTCCTTCGTTTCGATGCAGATTTCCTTCTTTTTGATGCTCGTTTTCTCGTTACCATCAATATTTCCTTCGTTTCGATGCATATTTCCTTCGTTTTGATTCTCATTTTCTTTACTATCAACATTTCATTCTTTTCGATGCATATTACCTTCATTTTAATGCTCATTTTCTCGTTACGATCAACATTTTCTTCGTTTTGATGCATATTTCCTTCATTTTGAGGCTCCTTTTCTCGTTACGATCTGCATTTCCTTCGTTTCGATGCATATTTACTTCATTTTGATGCTCCTTTTCTCGTTACGATCAATATTTCCTTCATTTCGTTGCATATTTCCTTCGTTTTGTTTCTCATTTTATCTTTTCGATCAACATTACCTTCGTTTCGATGCATATTTCATTCATTTTGATGCTCTTTTTCTCGTTATGATCAATATTTCTTTTGTTTCGATGCATATTTCCATCGTTTTGATTCTCATTTTCTTTACTATCAACATTTCATTCTTTTCGATGCATATTACCTTCATTTTAATGCTCATTTTCTCGTTACGATCAACATTTCCTTCGTTTTGATGCATATTTCCTTCATTTTAATGCTCATTTTCTCGTTACGATCAATATTTCCTTCGTTTCGATGCATATTTCCTTTATTTTGATGCTCATTTTCTTGTTACGATCAGCATTTCCTTCGTTGTGATGTATATTTACTTCATTTTGATGCTCCTTTTCTCGTTACGATCAACATTTCATTCGTTTCGATGCAGATTTCCTTCTTTTTGATGCTCGTTTTCTCGTTACGATCAATATTTCCTTCATTTCGTTGCATATTTCCTTCGTTTTGTTTCTTATTTTATCTTTACGATCAATATTACCTTCGTTTCGATGCATATTTCCTTTATTTTGATGCTCTTTTTCTCGTTATGATCAATATTTCTTTTGTTTCGATGCATATTTCCTTTATTTTGATGCTCCTTTTCTCATTACGATCAACATTTCCTTCGTTTCGATGAATATTTCCTTCATTTTAAAGCTCATTTTCTCATTACGATCAACATTACCTTCGTTTCGATGCATATTTCCTTCATTTTGATGCTCCTTTTCTCATTACGATCAACATTTCCTTCGTTTCGATAAATATTTCCTTCATTCTAATGATCATTTTCTCGTTACGATCAACATTTCCTTCGTTTCAATACATATTTCCTTCATTTTGATGCTCATTTTCTCGTTACGATCAATATTTCCTTAGTTTCGATTCATATTTCCTTCATTTTGATGCTCATTTTCTCGTTATGATCAGCATTTCCTTCGTTTCGATGCATATTTACTTCATTTTGATGCTCCTTTTCTTGTTACGATCAACATTTCATTCGTTTCGATGCAGATTTCCTTCTTTTTGATGCTCGTTTTCTCGTTACGATCAATATTTCCTTCGTTTTGATGCATATTTACTTCATTTTGATGCTCCTTTTCTCATTACGATCAACATTTCCTTCGTTTCGAAGAATATTTCCTTCATTTTAATGCTCATTTTCTCGTTATGATCAATATTTCCTTCGTTTCGATGCATATTTCCTTCATTTTGTTGCTCCTTTTCTCGTTACGATCAACATTTCCTTCGTTTCGATGCAGATTTCCTTTTTTTTTATGCTCGTTTTCTCGTTACGATCAATATTTCCTTCGTTTCGATGCATATTTCCTTCATTTTGATGCTCCTTTTCTCGTTACGATCTGTATTTCCTTCGTTTCGATGCATATTTACTTCATTTTGATGCACCTATTCTCATTACAATCAACATTTCCTACATTTCGATGCATATTTCCTTCATTTTGTTGCTCCTTTTCTCGTTATAATCAACATTTCATTCGTTTCGATGAATATTTCATTCATTTTAATGCTCATTTTCTTGTTACGATCAACATTCCTTCGTTTCGATGTATATTTCCTTCATTTTGATGCTTCTTTTCTCGTTATGATCAATATTTCATTCGTTTCGATGAATATTTCATTCTTTTTAATTCTCATTTTATCGTTACGATCAACATTTCCTTCGTTTCGATGCATATTTCCTTCATGTTGATGCTCCTTTTCTCGTTACGATCAACATTTCCTTCGTTTCGATGCATATTTACTTCATTTTGATGCTCGTTTTCTCGTTACGATCAATATTTCCACTAGTTCGATGCATATTTCCTTCATTTTGATGCTCTTTTTCTCGTTACGATCAATATTACCTTCGTTTCGATGCATATTTACTTCATTTTAATGTTTCTTTTCTTGTTACGATCAATATTTCATTCGTTTCGATGCAGATTTCCTTCTTTTTGATGCTTGTTTTCTCGTTACGATCAATATTTCCTTCGTTTCAATGCATATTTACTTCATTTTGATGCTCCTTTTCTCGTTACGATCAACATTTCCTTCGTTTCGATGCAGATTTCCTTCGTTTTGATTCTCATTTTCTTTACTATCAACATTTCATTCTTTTCGATGCATATTACCTTCATTTTAATACTCATTTTCTCGTTACGATCAACATTTCCTTCGTTTTGATGCATATTTCCTTCATTTTGATGCTCCTTTTCTCGTTACGATCTGCATTTCCTTCGTTTCGATGCATATTTACTTCATTTTGATGCTCCTTTTCTCGTTACGATCAATATTTCCTTCATTTCGTTGCATATTTCCTTCGTTTTGTTTCTCATTTTATCTTTTCGATCAATATTACCTTCGTTTCGATGCATATTTCATTCATTTTGATGCTCTTTTTCTCGTTATGATCAATATTTCTTTTGTTTCGATGCATATTTCCTTCATTTTGATGCTCCTTTTCTCATTACGATCAACATTTCCTTCGTTTCGATGAATATTTCCTTCATTTTAATGCTCATTTTCTCGTTACGATCAACATTAACTTCGTTTCGATGCATATTTCCTTCATTTTGATGCTCCTTTTCTCATTACGATCAACATTTCCTTCGTTTCGATAAATATTTCCTTCATTTTAATGCTCATTTTCTCGTTACGATCAACATTTCCTTTGTTTCAATACATATTTCCTTCATTTTGATGCTCATTTTCTCGTTACGATCAATATTTCATTAGTTTCGATGCATATTTCCTTCATTTTGATGCTCATTTTCTCGTTATGATCAGCATTTCCTTCGTTTCGATGCATATTTCCTTCATTTTGTTGCTCCTTTTCTCGTTATGATCAACATTTCTTTCGTTTCGATGAATATTTCATTCATTTTAATGCTCATTTTCTTTTACGATCAGCATTTCTTCGTTTCGATGTATATTTCCTTCATTTTGATGCTCCTTTTCTCGTTATGATCAATATTTCCTTCGTTTCGATGAATATTTCATTCTTTTTAATTCTCATTTTCTCGTTACGATCAACATTTCCTTCGTTCGATGCATATTTCCTTCATGTTGATGCTCCTTTTCTCGTTACGATTAACATTTTCTTCATTTCGATGCATATTTACTTCATTTTGATGCTCGTTTTCTCGTTACGATCAATATTTCCACTAGTTCGATGCATATTTCCTTTATTTTGATGATCCTTTTCTCGTTACGATCAACATTACCTTCGTTTCGATGCATGTTTACTTCATTTTAATGTTTCTTTTCTTGTTAGATCAACGTTTCATTCGTTTCGATGCAGATTTCCTTCTTTTTGATGCTTGTTTTCTCGTTACGATCAATATTTCCTTCGTTTCGATGCATATTTCCTTCGTTTTGATTCTCATTTTCTTTACTATCAACATTTCATTCTTTTCGATGCATATTACCTTCATTTTAATACTCATTTTCTCGTTACGATCAACATTTCCTTCGTTTTGATGCATATTTCCTTCATTTTGATGCTCCTTTTCTCGTTACGATCTGCATTTCCTTCGTTTCGATGCATATTTACTTCATTTTGATGCTCCTTTTCTCGTTACGATCAATATTTCCTTCATTTCGTTGCATATTTCCTTCGTTTTGTTTCTCATTTTATCTTTTCGATCAACATTACCTTCGTTTCGATGCATATTTCATTCATTTTGATGCTCTTTTTCTCGTTATGATCAATATTTCTTTTGTTTCGATGCATATTTCCTTCATTTTGATGCTCCTTTTCTCATTACGATCAACATTTCCTTCGTTTCGATGAATATTTCCTTCATTTTAATGCTCATTTTCTCGTTACGATCAACATTACCTTCGTTTCGATGCATATTTCCTTCATTTTGATGCTCCTTTTCTCATTACGATCAACATTTCCTTCGTTTCGATAAATATTTCCTTCATTTTAATGCTCATTTTCTCGTTACGATCAACATTTCCTTTGTTTCAATACATATTTCCTTCATTTTGATGCTCATTTTCTCGTTACGATCAATATTTCATTAGTTTCGATGCATATTTCCTTCATTTTGATGCTCATTTTCTCGTTATGATCAGCATTTCCTTCGTTTCGATGCATATTTCCTTCATTTTGTTGCTCCTTTTCTCGTTATGATCAACATTTCTTTCGTTTCGATGAATATTTCATTCATTTTAATGCTCATTTTCTTTTACGATCAGCATTTCTTCGTTTCGATGTATATTTCCTTCATTTTGATGCTCCTTTTCTCGTTATGATCAATATTTCCTTCGTTTCGATGAATATTTCATTCTTTTTAATTCTCATTTTCTCGTTACGATCAACATTTCCTTCGTTCGATGCATATTTCCTTCATGTTGATGCTCCTTTTCTCGTTACGATTAACATTTTCTTCATTTCGATGCATATTTACTTCATTTTGATGCTCGTTTTCTCGTTACGATCAATATTTCCACTAGTTCGATGCATATTTCCTTTATTTTGATGATCCTTTTCTCGTTACGATCAACATTACCTTCGTTTCGATGCATGTTTACTTCATTTTAATGTTTCTTTTCTTGTTAGATCAACGTTTCATTCGTTTCGATGCAGATTTCCTTCTTTTTGATGCTTGTTTTCTCGTTACGATCAATATTTCCTTCGTTTCGATGCATATTTACTTCATTTTGATGCTCCTTTTCTTGTTACGATCAATATCTCCTTCATTTCGATGCATATTTCCTTCTTTTTGATGCTCGTTTTCTCGTTACCATCAATATTTCCTTCGTTTCGATGCATATTTCCTTCGTTTTGATTCTCATTTTCTTTACTATCAATATTTCATTCGTTTCGATGCATATTTCCTTCATTTTGATGCTCCTTTTCTCGTTACGATATGCATTTCCTTTGTTTCGATGCATATTTACTTCATTTTGATGCTCCTTTTCTCGTTACGATCAATATTTCCTTCATTTCGTTGCATATTTCCTTCGTTTTTTCTCATTTTATCCTTACGATCAATATTACCTTCGTTTCGATGCATATTTCCTTCATTTTGATGTTCTTTTTCTCGTTACGATCATTATTTCTTTTGTTTCGATGCATATTTCCTTCATTTTGATGCTCCTTTTCTCATTACTATCAACATTTCCTTCGTTTCGATGAATATTTCCTTCATTTTAATGCTCATTTTCTCGTTACGATCAATATTTCCTTCGTTTCGATGCATATTTACTTCATTTTGATGCTCCTTTTCTCATTACGATCAACATTTCCTTCGTTTCGATGAATATTTCCTTCATTTTAATGCTCATCTTCTCGTTACGATCAATATTTCCTTCGTTTCGATGCATATTTACTTCATTTTGATGCTCATTTTCTCATTACGATCAACATTTCCTTCGTTTCGAAGAATATTTCCTTCATTTTAATGCTCATTTTCTCGTTACGATCAATATTTCCTTCGTTTCGATGCATATTTCCTTCATTTTGTTGCTCCTTTTCTCGTTACGATCAACATTTCTTTCGTTTCGATGTAGATTTCCTTATTTTTTATGCTCGTTTTCTCGTTATGATCAATATTTACTTCATTTCGATGAATATATCCTTCATTTTAATGCTCATTTTCTCGTTACGATCAGCATTTCCTTCGTTTCGATGCATATTTCCTTCATTTTGATGCTCCTTTTCTTGTTATGATCAGCATTTCCTTCGTTTCGATGCACATTTACTTCATTTTGATGCTCCTTTTCTCGTTACGATCAACATTTCAATTGTTTCGATGCAGATTTTCTTCTTTTTTATGGTCGTTTTCTCATTACGATCAATATTTCCTTCGTTTCGATGAATATTTCCTTCATTTTAATGCTCATTTTCTCGTTACGATCAATATTTCCTTCGTTTCGATGCATATTTCCTTCATTTTGATGCTCATTTTCTTGTTACGATCAGCATTTCCTTCGTTTCGATGTATATTTACTTCATTTTGATGCTCCTTTTCTCGTTACGATCAACATTTTATTCGTTTCGATGCAGATTTCCTTTTTTTTTATGCTCGTTTTCTCGTTACGATCAATATTTCCTTCATTTCGTTGAATATTTCCTTCGTTTTGTTTCACATTTTATCTTTACGATCAATATTACCTTCGTTTCGATGCATATTTCCTTCATTTTGATGCTCTTTTCTCGTTATGATGAATATTTCTTTTGTTTCGATGCATATTTCCTTCATTTTGATGCTCCTTTTCTCATTACGATCAACATTTCCTTCGTTTCGATGAATATTTTCTTCATTTTAATGCTCATTTTCTCGTTACGATCAACATTACCTTCGTTTCGATGCATATTTCCTTCATTTTGATGCTCCTTTTCTGATTACGATCAACATTTCCTTCGTTTTGATAAATATTTCCTTCATTTTAATGCTCATTTTCTCTTTACGATCAACATTTCCTTCGTTTCGATGCATATTTCCTTCATTTTGATGCTCATTTTCTCGTTATGATCAGCATTTCCTTCATTTCGATGCATATTTACTTCATTTTGATGCTCATTTTCTTGTTACGATCAACATTTCATTCGTTTCGATGCAGATTTCCTTCTTTTTGATGCTTGTTTTCTCGTTACGATTAACATTTCCTTCGTTTCGATGTATATTTCCTTCATTTTGATGCTCCTTTTCTCGTTACGATCTGCATTTCCTTCGTTTCGATGCATATTTACTTCATTTTGATGCTTCTTTTCTCATTACGATCAACATTTCCTTCATTTCGATGCATATTTCCTTCATTTTGTTGCTCCTTTTCTCGTTATGATCAACATTTCCTTCGTTTCGATGAATATTTCATTCATTTTAATGCTCATTTTCTTGTTACGATCAACATTCCTTCGTTTCGATGTATATTTCCTTCATTTTGATGCTCCTTTTCTTGTTATGATAAATATTTCCTTCGTTTCGATGAATATTTCATTCTTTTTAATTCTCATTTTATCGTTACGATCAACATTTCCTTCGTTTCTATGCATATTTCCTTCATGTTGATGCTCCTTTTCTCGTTACGATCAATATTTCCTTCGTTTCGATGCATATTTACTTCATTTTGATGCTCGTTTTCTCGTTACGATCAATATTTCCACTAGTTCGATGCATATTTCCTTCATTTTGATGCTTCTTTTCTCGTTACGATCAATATTACCTTCGTTTCGATGCATATTTACTTCATTTTAATGTTCCTCTTCTTGTTACGATCAACATTTCATTCGTTTCGATGCAGATTTTCTTCTTTTTGATGCTGGTTTTCTCGTTACGATCAATATTTCCTTCGTTTCGATGCATATTTACTTCATTTTGATGCTCCTTTTCTCATTACGATCAACATTTTCTTCATTTCGATGCAGATTTCCTTCTTTTTGAAGCTCGTTTTCTCGTTACCATCAATATTTCCTTCGTTTCGATGCATATTTCCTTCGTTTTGATT
Organism: Pogostemon cablin; assembly: GCA_023678885.1. Classification (NCBI taxonomy): domain Eukaryota; kingdom Viridiplantae; phylum Streptophyta; class Magnoliopsida; order Lamiales; family Lamiaceae; genus Pogostemon; species Pogostemon cablin. The sequence goes on along the minus strand of JAHCLQ010000941.1, from coordinate 58,891 downwards.
CTCATTTTCTTTACTATCTACATTTCATTCTTTTCGATGCATATTTCCTTCATTTGAATACTCATTTTCTCGTTACGATCAACATTTCCTTCGTTTTGATGCATATTTCCTTCATTTTGATGCTCATTTTCTCGTTACGATCTGCATTTCCTTCGTTTCGATGCATATTTACTTCATTTTGATGCTCCTTTTCTCGTTACGATCAATATTTCCTTCATTTCGTTGCATATTTCCTTCGTTTTGTTTCTCATTTTATCTTTACGATCAACATTACCTTCATTTCGATGCATATTTACTTCATTTTGATGCTCATTTTCTCGTTACGATCAATATTTCATTCGTTTCGATGCAGATTTCCTTCTTTTTGATGCTCATTTTCTCGTTACCATCAATATTTCCTTTGTTTCGATGCATATTTCCTTCGTTTTGACTCTCTTTTCTCTTTACGATCAATATTTCATTCGTTTCGATGCATATTTCCTTCATTTTAATGCTCATTTTCTCGATACGATCATCATTTCTTTCGTTTCGATGCATATTTCCTTTATTTTGTTGCTCCTTTTCTCGTTATGATCAACATTTTCTTCGTTTCGATGAATATTTCATTCATTTTAATGCTCATTTTCTTGTTACGATCTGCATTTCCTTCGTTTCGATGTATATATCCTTAATTTTGATGCTCCTTTTCTCGTTATGATCAATATTTCCTTCGTTTCGATGAATATTTCATTCTTTTTAATTCTCATTTTCTCGTTACGATCAACATTTCCTTCGTTTCGATGCATATTTCCTTCATGTTGATGCTCCTTTTCTCGTTATGATCAACATTACCTTCGTTTCGATGCATATTTACTTCATTTTGATGCTCATTTTCTCGTTACGATCAATATTTCCACTAGTTCGATGCATATTTCCTTCATTTTGATGCTCCTTTTCTCGTTACGATCAACATTACCTTCGTTTCGAAGCATATTTCCTTCATTTTGATGCTTCTTTTCTCATTACGATCAACATTTCCTTCGTTTCGATAAATATTTCCTTCATTTTAATGCTCATTTTCTCGTTACGAACAACATTTCCTTCGTTTCGATACATATTTCCTTCATTTTGATGCTCATTTTCTCGTTACGATCAATATTTCCTTAGCTTCGATGCATATTTCCTTCATTTCGATGCTCATTTTCTCGTTATGATCAGCATTTCCTTCGTTTCGATGCATATTTACTTCATTTTGATGCTCCTTTTCTTGTTACGATCAACATTTCATTCGTTTCGATGCAGATTTCCTTCTTTTTGATGCTCGTTTTCTCGTTACGATCAATATTTCCTTCGTTACGATCTGCATTTCCTTCGTTTCGATGCATATTTACTTCTTTTTTATGCTCCTTTTCTCATTACGATCAACATTTCCTTCGTTTCGATGCATATTTCCTTCGTTTTGATTCTCATTTTCTCTTTACGATCAACATTTTATTCATTTCGATGCATGTTTCCTTCATTTTAATGCTCATTTTCTAGTTACGATCAACATTTCCTTCGTTTCGATGCATATTTCCTTAATTTTGATGCTCCTTTTCTCGTTACGATCTGCATTTCCTTCGTTTCGATGTATATTTACTTCATTTTGATGCTCCTTTTCTCGATACGATCAACATTTCTTTCGTTTCGATGCATATTTCCTTTATTTTGTTGCTCCTTTTCTCGTTATGATCAACATTTCCTTCGTTTCGATGAATATTTCATTCATTTTAATGCTCATTTTCTTGTTACGATCAACATTCCTTCGTTTCGATGTATATATCCTTCATTTTGATGCTCCTTTTCTCATTATGATCAATATTTCCTTCGTTTCGATGAATATTTCATTCTTTTTAATTCTCATTTTCTCGTTACGATCAACATTTCCTTCGTTTCGATGCATATTTCCTTCATGTTGATGCTTCTTTTCTCGTTACGATCAACATTTCCTTCGTTTCGATGCATATTTACTTCATTTTGATGCTCATTTTCTCGTTACGATTAATATTTCCACTAGTTCGATGCATATTTCCTTCATTTTGATGCTCCTTTTCTCGTTACGATCAACATTACCTTCGCTTCGATGCATATTTACTTCATTTTAATGTTCCTTTTCTTGTTACGATCAATATTTCATTCGTTTCGATGCAGATTTCCTTCTTTTTGATGCTCGTTTTCTCGTTACGATCAATATTTCCTTTGTTTCGATGCATATTTACTTCATTTTGATGCTCCTTTTCTCGTTACGATCAACATTTCCTTCGTTTCAATGCAGATTTCCTTCTTTTTGATGCTCGTTTTCTCGTTACCATCAATATTTCTTTCGTTTCGATGCATATTTCCTTCGTTTTGATTCTTATTTTCTTTACTATCAACATTTCAATCGTTTCGATGCATATTTCCTTCATTTTAATGCTCATTTTCTCGTTACGATAAACATTTCCTTCGTTTCGATGCATACTTCCTTCAGTTTGATGCTCCTTTTCTCGTTACGATCTGCATTTCCTTCGTTTCGATGCATATTTACTTCATTTTGATGCTCCTTTTCTCGTTACGATCAATATTTCCTTCATTTCGTTGCATATTTCCTTCGTTTTGTTTCTCATTTTATCTTTACGATCAACATTACCTTCGTTTCGATGCATATTCCCTTCATTTTGATGCTCTTTTTCTCGTTATGATCAATATTTCTTTTGTTTCGATGCATATTTCCTTCATTTTGATGCTCATTTTCTCGTTATGATCAGCATTTCCTTCGTTTCGATGCATATTTACTTCATTTTGATGCTCCTTTTCTTGTTACGATCAATATTTCATTCGTTTCGATGCAGATTTCCTTCTTTTTGATGCTCGTTTTCTCGTTACGGTCAATATTTCCTTCGTTTCGATGCATATTTACTTCATTTTGATGCTCCTTTTCTCGTTTCGATCAACATTTCATTCGTTTCGATGCAGATTTCCTTCTTTTTGATGCTCATTTTCTCGTTACCATCAATATTTCCTTTGTTTCGATGCATATTTCCTTCGTTTTGACTCTCTTTGTCTCTTTACGATCAATATTTCATTCGTTTCGATGCATATTTCCTTCATTTTAATGCTCATTTTCTCGTTACGATCAATATTTCCTTCGTTTTGATGCATATTTCCTTAATTTTGATGCTCTTTTTCTCGTTACGATCTGCATTTCCTTCGTTTCGATGCATATTTACTTCATTTTAATGCTCCTTTTCTCGATACGATCAACATTTCCTTCGTTTCGATGTATATTTCCTTAATTTTGATGCTCTTTTTCTCGTTACGATCTGCATTTCCTTCGTTTCGATGCATATTTACTTCATTTTGATGCTCCTTTTCTCGTTACGATCAATATTTCCTTCATTTCGTTGCATATTTCCTTCGTTTTGTTTCTCATTTTATCTTTTCGATCAACATTACCTTCGTTTCGATGCATATTTCATTCATTTTGATGCTCTTTTTCTCGTTATGATCAATATTTCTTTTGTTTCGATGCATATTTCCTTCATTTTGATGCTCATTTTCTCATTACGATCAACATTTCCTTCGTTTCGATGAATATTTCCTTCATTTTAATGCTCATTTTCTCGTTACGATCAACATTACCTTCGTTTCGATGCATATTTCCTTCATTTTGATGCTCCTTTTCTCATTACGATCAACATTTCCTTCGTTTCGATAAATATTTCCTTCATTTTAATGCTCATTTTCTCGTTACGATCAACATTTTCTTTGTTTCAATACATATTTCCTTCATTTTGATGCTCATTTTCTCGTTACGATCAATATTTCCTTAGTTTCGATGCATATTTCCTTCATTTTGATGCTCATTTTCTCGTTATGATCAGCATTTCCTTCGTTTCGATGCATATTTCCTTCATTTTGTTGCTCCTTTTCTCGTTATGATCAACATTTCTTTCGTTTCGATGAATATTTCATTCATTTTAATGCTCATTTTCTTTTACGATCAGCATTTCTTCGTTTCGATGTATATTTCCTTCATTTTGATGCTCCTTTTCTCGTTATGATCAATATTTCCTTCGTTTCGATGAATATTTCATTTTTTTTAATTCTCATTTTCTCGTTACGATCAACATTTCCTTCGTTTCGATGCATATTTCCTTCATGTTGATGCTCCTTTTCTCGTTACGATTAACATTTTCTTCATTTCGATGCATATTTACTTCATTTTGATGCTCGTTTTCTCGTTACGATCAATATTTCCACTAGTTCGATGCATATTTCCTTTATTTTGATGATCCTTTTCTCGTTACGATCAACATTACCTTCGTTTCGATGCATGTTTACTTCATTTTAATGTTTCTTTTCTTATTAGATCAACGTTTCATTCGTTTCGATGCAGATTTCCTTCTTTTTGATGCTTGTTTTCTCGTTACGATCAATATTTCCTTCGTTTCGATGCATATTTACTTCATTTTGATGCTCCTTTTCTTGTTACGATCAATATCTCCTTCATTTCGATGCATATTTCCTTCTTTTTGATGCTCGTTTTCTCGTTACCATCAATATTTCCTTCGTTTCGATGCATATTTCCTTCGTTTTGATTCTCATTTTCTTTACTATCAATATTTCATTCGTTTCGATGCATATTTCCTTCATTTTGATGCTCCTTTTCTCGTTACGATATGCATTTCCTTTGTTTCGATGCATATTTACTTCATTTTGATGCTCCTTTTCTCGTTACGATCAATATTTCCTTCATTTCGTTGCATATTTCCTTCGTTTTTTCTCATTTTATCCTTACGATCAATATTACCTTCGTTTCGATGCATATTTCCTTCATTTTGATGCTCTTTTTCTCGTTACGATCATTATTTCTTTTTTTTCGATGCATATTTCCTTCATTTTGATGCTCCTTTTCTCATTACTATCAACATTTCCTTCGTTTCGATGAATATTTCCTTCATTTTAATGCTCATTTTCTCGTTACGATCAATATTTCCTTCGTTTCGATGCATATTTACTTCATTTTGATGCTCCTTTTCTCATTACGATCAACATTTCCTTCGTTTCGATGAATATTTCCTTCATTTTAATGCTCATCTTCTCGTTACGATCAATATTTCCTTCGTTTCGATGCATATTTACTTCATTTTGATGCTCATTTTCTCATTACGATCAACATTTCCTTCGTTTCGAAGAATATTTCCTTCATTTTAATGCTCATTTTCTCGTTACGATCAATATTTCCTTCGTTTCGATGCATATTTCCTTCATTTTGTTGCTCCTTTTCTCGTTACGATCAATATTTCTTTCGTTTCGATGTAGATTTCCTTATTTTTTATGCTCGTTTTCTCGTTATGATCAATATTTACTTCGTTTCGATGAATATATCCTTCATTTTAATGCTCATTTTCTCGTTACGATCAGCATTTCCTTCGTTTCGATGCATATTTCCTTCATTTTGATGCTCCTTTTCTTGTTATGATCAGCATTTCCTTCGTTTCGATGCACATTTACTTCATTTTGATGCTCCTTTTCTCGTTACGATCAACATTTCAATTGTTTCGATGCAGATTTTCTTCTTTTTTATGGTCGTTTTCTCATTACGATCAATATTTCCTTCGTTTCGATGAATATTTCCTTCATTTTAATGCTCATTTTCTCGTTACGATCAATATTTCCTTCGTTTCGATGCATATTTCCTTCATTTTGATGCTAATTTTCTTGTTACGATCAGCATTTCCTTCGTTTCGATGTATATTTACTTCATTTTGATGCTCCTTTTCTCGTTACGATCAACATTTTATTCGTTTCGATGCAGATTTCCTTTTTTTTATGCTCGTTTTCTCGTTACGATCAATATTTCCTTCATTTCGTTGAATATTTCCTTCGTTTTGTTTCTCATTTTATCTTTACGATCAATATTACCTTCGTTTCGATGCATATTTCCTTCATTTTGATGCTCTTTTTCTCGTTATGATGAATATTTCTTTTGTTTCGATGCATATTTCCTTCATTTTGATGCTCCTTTTCTCATTACGATCAACATTTCCTTCGTTTCGATGAATATTTTCTTCATTTTAATGCTCATTTTCTCGTTACGATCAACATTACCTTCGTTTCGATGCATATTTCCTTCATTTTGATGCTCCTTTTCTGATTACGATCAACATTTCCTTCGTTTTGATAAATATTTCCTTCATTTTAATGCTCATTTTCTCTTTACGATCAACATTTCCTTCGTTTCGATGCATATTTCCTTCATTTTGATGCTCATTTTCTCGTTATGATCAGCATTTCCTTCATTTCGATGCATATTTACTTCATTTTGATGCTCATTTTCTTGTTACGATCAACATTTCATTCGTTTCGATGCAGATTTCCTTCTTTTTGATGCTTGTTTTCTCGTTACGATTAACATTTCCTTCGTTTCGATGCATATTTCCTTCATTTTGATGCTCCTTTTCTCGTTACGATCTGCATTTCCTTCGTTTCGATGCATATTTACTTCATTTTGATGCTTCTTTTCTCATTACGATCAACATTTCCTTCATTTCGATGCATATTTCCTTCATTTTGTTGCTCCTTTTCTCGTTATGATCAACATTTCCTTCGTTTCGATGAATATTTCATTCATTTTAATGCTCATTTTCTTGTTACGATCAACATTCCTTCGTTTCGATGTATATTTCCTTCATTTTGATGCTCCTTTTCTTGTTATGATAAATATTTCCTTCGTTTCGATGAATATTTCATTCTTTTTAATTCTCATTTTATCGTTACGATCAACATTTCCTTCGTTTCTATGCATATTTCCTTCATGTTGATGCTCCTTTTCTCGTTACGATCAATATTTCCTTCGTTTCGATGCATATTTACTTCATTTTGATGCTCGTTTTCTCGTTACGATCAATATTTCCACTAGTTCGATGCATATTTCCTTCATTTTGATGCTTCTTTTCTCGTTACGATCAATATTACCTTCGTTTCGATGCATATTCACTTCATTTTAATGTTCCTCTTCTTGTTACGATCAACATTTCATTCGTTTCGATGCAGATTTTCTTCTTTTTGATGCTGGTTTTCTCGTTACGATCAATATTTCCTTCGTTTCGATGCATATTTACTTCATTTTGATGCTCCTTTTCTCGTTACGATCAACATTTTCTTCATTTCGATGCAGATTTCCTTCTTTTTGAAGCTCGTTTTCTCGTTACCATCAATATTTCCTTCGTTTCGATGCATATTTCCTTCGTTTTGATTCTCATTTTCTTTACTATCTACATTTCATTCTTTTCGATGCATATTTCCTTCATTTGAATACTCATTTTCTCGTTACGATCAACATTTCCTTCGTTTTGATGCATATTTCCTTCATTTTGATGCTCATTTTCTCGTTACGATCTGCATTTCCTTCGTTTCGATGCATATTTACTTCATTTTGATGCTCCTTTTCTCGTTACGATCAATATTTCCTTCATTTCGTTGCATATTTCCTTCGTTTTGTTTCTCATTTTATCTTTACGATCAACATTACCTTCGTTTCGATGCATATTTACTTCATTTTGATGCTCCTTTTCTCGTTACGATCAATATTTCATTCGTTTCGATGCAGATTTCCTTCTTTTTGATGCTCATTTTCTCGTTACCATCAATATTTCCTTTGTTTCGATGCATATTTCCTTCGTTTTGACTCTCTTTTCTCTTTACGATCAATATTTCATTCGTTTCGATGCATATTTCCTTCATTTTAATGCTCATTTTCTCGATAAGATCAACATTTCTTTCGTTTCGATGCATATTTCCTTTATTTTGTTGCTCCTTTTCTCGTTATGATCAACATTTTCTTCGTTTCGATGAATATTTCATTCATTTTAATGCTCATTTTCTTGTTACGATCTGCATTTCCTTCGTTTCGATGTATATATCCTTAATTTTGATGCTCCTTTTCTCGTTATGATCAATATTTCCTTCGTTTCGATGAATATTTCATTCTTTTTAATTCTCATTTTCTCGTTACGATCAACATTTCCTTCGTTTCGATGCATATTTCCTTCATGTTGATGCTCCTTTTCTCGTTATGATCAACATTACCTTCGTTTCGATGCATATTTACTTCATTTTGATGCTCATTTTCTCGTTACGATCAATATTTCCACTAGTTCGATGCATATTTCCTTCATTTTGATGCTCCTTTTCTTGTTACGATCAACATTACCTTCGTTTCGATGCATATTTCCTTCATTTTGATGCTTCTTTTCTCATTACGATCAACATTTCCTTCGTTTCGATAAATATTTCCTTCATTTTAATGCTCATTTTCTCGTTACGAACAACATTTCCTTCGTTTCGATACATATTTCCTTCATTTTGATGCTCATTTTCTCGTTACGATCAATATTTCCTTAGCTTCGATGCATATTTCCTTCATTTCGATGCTCATTTTCTCGTTATGATCAGCATTTCCTTCGTTTCGATGCATATTTACTTCATTTTGATGCTCCTTTTCTTGTTACGATCAACATTTCATTCGTTTCGATGCAGATTTCCTTCTCTTTGATGCTCGTTTTCTCGTTACGATCAATATTTCCTTCGTTACGATCTGCATTTCCTTCGTTTCGATGCATATTTACTTCTTTTTTATGCTCCTTTTCTCATTACGATCAACATTTCCTTCGTTTCGATGCATATTTCCTTCGTTTTGATTCTCATTTTCTCTTTACGATCAACATTTTATTCATTTCGATGCATGTTTCCTTCATTTTAATGCTCATTTTCTAGTTACGATCAACATTTCCTTCGTTTCGATGCATATTTCCTTAATTTTGATGCTCCTTTTCTCGTTACGATCTGCATTTCCTTCGTTTCGATGTATATTTACTTCATTTTGATGCTCCTTTTCTCGATACGATCAACATTTCTTTCGTTTCGATGCATATTTCCTTTATTTTGTTGCTCCTTTTCTCGTTATGATCAACATTTCCTTCGTTTCGATGAATATTTCATTCATTTTAATGCTCATTTTCTTGTTACGATCAACATTCCTTCGTTTCGATGTATATATCTTTCATTTTGATGCTCCTTTTCTCGTTATGATCAATATTTCCTTCGTTTCGATGAATATTTCATTCTTTTTAATTCTCATTTTCTCGTTACGATCAACATTTCCTTCGTTTCGATGCATATTTCCTTCATGTTGATGCTTCTTTTCTCGTTACGATCAACATTTCCTTCGTTTCGATGCATATTTACTTCATTTTGATGCTCATTTTCTCGTTACGATCAATATTTCCACTAGTTCGATGCATATTTCCTTCATTTTGATGCTCATTTTCTCGTTACGATCAACATTACCTTCGCTTCGATGCATATTTACTTCATTTTAATGTTCCTTTTCTTGTTACGATCAATATTTCATTCGTTTCGATGCAGATTTCCTTCTTTTTGATGCTCGTTTTCTCGTTACGATCAATATTTCCTTTGTTTCGATGCATATTTACTTCATTTTGATGCTCCTTTTCTCGTTACGATCAACATTTCCTTCGTTTCAATGCAGATTTCCTTCTTTTTGATGCTCGTTTTCTCGTTACCATCAATATTTCTTTCGTTTCGATGCATATTTCCTTCGTTTTGATTCTTATTTTCTTTACTATCAACATTTCAATCGTTTCGATGCATATTTCCTTCATTTTAATGCTCATTTTCTCGTTACGATAAACATTTCCTTCGTTTCGATGCATACTTCCTTCAGTTTGATGCTCCTTTTCTCGTTACGATCTGCATTTCCTTCGTTTCGATGCATATTTACTTCATTTTGATGCTCCTTTTCTCGTTACGATCAATATTTCCTTCATTTCGGTGCATATTTCCTTCGTTTTGTTTCTCATTTTATCTTTACGATCAACATTACCTTCGTTTCGATGCATATTCCCTTAATTTTGATGCTCTTTTTCTCGTTATGATCAATATTTCTTTTGTTTCGATGCATATTTCCTTCATTTTGATGCTCATTTTCTCGTTATGATCAGCATTTCCTTCGTTTCGATGCATATTTACTTCATTTTGATGCTCCTTTTCTTGTTACGATCAATATTTCATTCGTTTCGATGCAGATTTCCTTCTTTTTGATGCTCGTTTTCTCGTTACGGTCAATATTTCCTTCGTTTCGATGCATATTTACTTCATTTTGATGCTCCTTTTCTCGTTACGATCAACATTTCATTCGTTTCGATGCAGATTTCCTTCTTTTTGATGCTCATTTTCTCGTTACCATCAATATTTCCTTTGTTTCGATGCATATTTCCTTCGTTTTGACTCTCTTTGTCTCTTTACGATCAATATTTCATTCGTTTCGATGCATATTTCCTTCATTTTAATGCTCATTTTCTCGTTACGATCAATATTTCCTTCGTTTTGATGCATATTTCCTTAATTTTGATGCTCTTTTTCTCGTTACGATCTGCATTTCCTTCGTTTCGATGCATATTTACTTCATTTTAATGCTCCTTTTCTCGATACGATCAACATTTCCTTCGTTTCGATGTATATTTCCTTCATTTTGTTGCTCCTTTTCTTGTTATGATCAACATTTCCTTCGTTTCGATGAATATTTCATTCATTTTAATGCTCATTTTCTTGTTACGATCAACATTCCTTCGTTTCGATGTATATTTCCTTCATTTTGATGCTCCTTTTCTCGTTATGATTAATATTTCATTCGTTTCGATGAATATTTCATTCTTTTTAATTCTCATTTTCTCGTTACGATCAACATTTCCTTCGTTTCGATGCATATTTCCTTCATGTTGATGCTCCTTTTCTCGTTACGATCAATATTTCCTTCGTTTCGATGCATATTTACTTCATTTTAATGCTCATTTTCTCATTACGATCAATATTTCCACTAGTTCGATGCATATTTCCTTCATTTTGATGCTCCTTTTCTCGTTACGATCAACATTACCTTCGTTTCGATGCATATTTACTTCATTTTAATGTTCCTTTTCTTGTTACGATCAACATTTCATTCGTTTCGATGCAGATTTCCTTCTTTTTGATGCTCGTTTTCTCGTTACGATCAATATTTCCTTCGTTTCGATGCATATTTACTTCATTTTGATGCTCATTTTCTCGTTACGATCAACATTTTCTTCGTTTCGATGCAGATTTCCTTCTTTTTGATGCTCGTTTTCTCGTTACCATCAATATTTTCTTTGTTTCGATACATATTTTCCTCGTTTTATTCTCATTTTCTTTACTATCAATATTTCATTCGTTTCGATGCATATTTCCTTCATTTTGATGCTCATTTTCTCGTTACGATCAACATTTCCTTCGTTTCGATGCATATTTCCTTCATTTTGATGCTCCTTTTCTCGTTACGATCTGCATTTCCTTCGTTTCGATGCATATTTACTTCATTTTGATGCTCCTTTTCTCTTTACGATCAATATTTCCTTAATTTCGTTGCATATTTCCTTCATTTTGATTCTCATTTTCTCTTTACGATCAACATTTCATTCATTTCGATGCATGTTTCCTTCATTTTAATGCTCATTTTCTAGTTACGATCAACATTTTCTTCGTTTCGATGCATATTTCCTTAATTTTGATGCTCCTTTTCTCGTTACGATCTGCATTTCCTTCGTTTTGATGCATATTTACTTCATTTTGATGCTCATTTTCTCGATACGATCAACATTTCTTTCGTTTCGATGCATATTTCTTTTATTTTGTTGCTCCTTTTCTCGTTATGAACAACATTTTCTTCGTTTCGATGAATATTTCATTCATTTTAATGCTCATTTTCTTGTTACGATCAACATTCCTTCGTTTCGATGTATATTTCCTTCATTTTGATGCTCCTTTTCTCGTTATGATCAATATTTCCTTCGTTTCGATGAATATTTCATTCTTTTTAATTCTCATTTTCTCGTTACGATCAATATTTCCTTCGTTTCGATGCATATTTCCTTCATGTTGATGCTCCTTTTCTCGTTATGATCAATATTTCCTTCGTTTCGATGCATATTTACTTCATTTTGAAGCTCATTTTCTCGTTACGATCAATATTTCCACTAGTTCGATGCATATTTCCTTCATTTTTATGCTCCTTTTCACGTTACGATCAACATTACCTTCGTTTCGATGCATATTTACTTCATTTTAATGTTCCTTTTCTTGTTACGATCAACATTTCATTCGTTTCGATGCAGATTTCCTTCTTTTTGATGCTCGTTTTCTCGTTACGATCAATATTTCCTTCGTTTCGATGCATATTTACTTCATTTTGATGCTCCTTTTCTCGTTACGATCAACATTTCCTTCGTTTCGATGCAGATTTCCTTTTTTTTATGCTCGTTTTCTCGTTACCATCAATATTTCCTTCGGTTCGATGCATATTTCTCTCGTTTTTATTCTCATTTTCTTTACTATCAATATTTCATTCGTTTCGATGCATATTTCCTTCATTTTGATGCTCATTTTCTCGTTACGATCAACATTTCCTTCGTTTTGATGAATATTTCCTTCATTTTGATGCTCCTTTTCTCGTTACGATCTGCATTTCCTTCGTTTCGATGCATATTTACTTCATTTTGATGCTCCTTTTCTCGTTACGATCAATATTTCCTTCATTTCGTTGCATATTTCCTTCGTTTTGTTTCTCATTTTATCTTTACGATCAACATTACCTTCGTTTCGACGCATATTTCCTTCATTTTGATGCTATTTTTCTCGTTATGATCAATATTTCTTCTGTTTCGATGCATATTTCCTTCATTTTGATGCTCCTTTTCTCATTACGATCAATATTTCCTTCGTTTCGATGAATATTACCTTCATTTTAATGCTCATTTTCTCGTTACGATCAACATTTCCTTCGTTTCGATGCATATTTACTTCATTTTGATGCTCATTTTCTCATTATGATCAACATTTCCTTCGTTTCGATGAATATTTCCTTCATTTTAATGCTCATTTTCTCGTTATGATCAACATTTCCTTCGTTTCGATGCATATTTCCTTCATTTTGTTGCTCCTTTTCTCGTTACGATCAACATTTCCTTCGTTTCGATGCAGATTTCCTTCTTTTCTATGCTTGTTTTCTCGTTACGATCAATATTTACTTCGTTTCGATGAATATTTCTTTCATTTTAATGCTCATTTTCTCATTACGATCAGCATTTCCTTCGTTTCGATGCATATTTCCTTCATTTTGATGCTCCTTTTCTTGTTACGATTAGCATTTCCTTCGTTTCGATACTTCATTTTGATGCTCCTTTTCTCGTTACGATCAACATTTCATTTGTTTCGATGCAGATTTTCTTCTTTTTTAAGCTCGTTTTCTCGTTACGATCAATATTTACTTTGTTTCGATGAATATTTCCTTCATTTTAATGCTAATTTTCTCATTACGATCAGCATTTCCTTCGTTTCGAGGCATATTTTCTTCATTTTGATGCTCATTTTCTTGTTACGATCAGCATTTCCTTCGTTTCGATGCACATTTACTTCATTTTAATGCTACTTTTCTCGATACGATCAACATTTCCTTCATTTTGATGCTCCTTTTCTCGTTACGATCAATATTTCCTTCATTTCGTTGCATATTTCCTTCGTTTTGTTTCTCATTTTATCTTTACGATCAACATTACCTTCGTTTCGACGCATATTTCCTTCATTTTGATGCTCTTTTTCTCGTTATGATCAATATTTCTTTTGTTTCGATGCATATTTCCTTCATTTTGATGCTCTTTTTCTCATTACGATCAATATTTCCTTCGTTTCGATGAATATTTCCTTCATTTTAATGCTCATTTTCTCGTTACGATCAGCATTTCCTTTGTTTCGAGGCATATTTTCTTCATTTTGATGCTCCTTTTCTTGTTACGATCAGCATTTTCTTCGTTTCGATGCACATTTACTTCATTTTGATACTACTTTTCTCGTTACGATCAACATTTCATTCGTTTCGATGCAGATTTCCTTCTTTTTTATGCTCGTTTTCTCATTACGATCAATATTTCCTTCGTTTCGATGAATATTTCCTTCATTTTAATGCTCATTTTCTCATTACGATCCATATTTCCTTCGTTTCGATGCATATTTCCTTCATTTTGATGCTCATTTTCTTGTTACGATCAGCATTTCCTTCGTTTCGATGCATATTTACTTCATTTTGATGCTCTTTTCCTCGTTACGATCAACATTTCATTCGTTTCGATGCTGATTTCCTTCTTTTTGATGCTCGTTTTCTCGTTACGATCAACATTTCATTCGTTTCGATGCAGATTTCCTTCTTTTTGATGCTTGTTTTCTCGTTACGATCAATATTTCCTTCGTTTCGATGCATATTTACTTCATTTTGATGCTCCTTTTCTCGTTACGATCAACATTTTCTTCGTTTCGATGCAGATTTCCTTCTTTTTGATGCTCGTTTTCTCGTTACGATCAATATTTCCTTTGTTTCGATGCATATTTACTTCATTTTGATGCTCCTTTTCTCGTTACGATCAACATTTCCTTCGTTTCGATGCAGATTTCCTTCTTTTTGATGCTCGTTTTCTCGTTACCATCAATATTTCCTTCGTTTCGATGCATATTTCCCTCGTTTTTATTCTCATTTTCTTTACTATCAATATTTCATTCGTTTCGATGCATATTTCCTTCATTTTGATGCTCATTTTCTCGTTACGATCAACATTTCCTTCGTTTCGATGCATATTTCCTTCATTTTGATGCTTCTTTTCTCGTTACGAACTGCATTTCCTTCGTTTCGATGCATATTTACTTCATTTTGATGCTCCTTTTCTCGTTACGATCAATATTTCCTTCATTTCGTTGCATATTTCCTTCGTTTTGTTTCTCATTTTATCTTTACGATCAACATTACCTTCGTTTCGACGCATGTTTCCTTCATTTTGATGCTCTTTTTCTCGTTATGATCAATATTTCTTTTGTTTCGATGCATATTTCCTTTATTTTGATGCTCCTTTTCTCATTACGTTCAATATTTCCTTCGTTTCGATGAATATTTCCTTCATTTTAATGCTCATTTTCTCGTTACGATCAACATTTCCTTCGTTTCGATGCATATTTACTTCATTTTGATGTTCCTTTTCTCGTTATGATCAATATTTCCTTCATTTCGATGAATATTTCATTCTTTTTAATTCTCATTGTCTCGTTACGATCAACATTTCCTTCGTTTCGATGCATATTTCCTTCATGTTGATGCTCCTTTTCTCGTTACGATCAACATTTCCTTCGTTTCGATGCATATTTACTTCATTTTAATGCTCATTTTTTCATTACGATCAAAATTTCCACTAGTTCGATGCATATTTCCTTCATTTTGATGCTCCTTTTCTCGTTACGATCAACATTACCTTCGTTTCGATGCATATTTACTTCATTTTAATGTTCCTTTTCTTGTTACGATCAACATTTCATTCGTTTCGATGCAGATTTCCTTCTTTTTGATGCTCGTTTTCTCGTTACGATCAATATTTCCTTCGTTTCGATGCATATTTACTTCATTTTGATGCTCCTTTTCTCGTTACGATCAACATTTCCTTCATTTCGATGCAGATTTCCTTCTTTTTGATGCTCGTTTTCTCGTTACCATCAATATTTCCTTCGTTTCGATGCATATTTCCCTCGTTTTTATTCTCATTTTCTTTACTATCAATATTTCATTCGTTTCGATGCATATTTCCTTCATTTTGATGCTCATTTTCTCGTTACGATCAACATTTCCTTCGTTTCGATGCATATTTCCTTCATTTTGATGCTCCTTTTCTCGTTACGATCTGCATTTCCTTCGTTTCGATGCATATTTACTTCATTTTGATGCTCCTTTTCTCGTTACGATCAATATTTCCTTCATTTCGTTGCATATTTCCTTCGTTTTTTTCTCATTTTATCTTTACGATCAACATTACCTTCGTTTCGACGCATATTTCCTTCATTTTGATGCTCTTTTTCTCGTTATGATGAATATTTCTTTTGTTTCGATGCATATTTCCTTCATTTTGATGCTCCTTTTCTCATTACGATCAATATTTCCTTCGTTTCGATGAATATTTCCTTCATTTTAATGCTCATTTTCTCGTTACGATCAACATTTCCTTCGTTTCGATGCATATTTACTTCATTTTGATGCTCCTTTTCTGAATATGATCAACATTTCCTTCGTTTCGATGAATATTTCCTTCATTTTAATGCTCATTTTCTCGTTATGATCAACATTTCCTTCGTTTCGATGCATATTTCCTTCATTTTGTTGCTCATTTTCTCGTTACGATCAACATTTCCTTCGTTTCGATGCAGATTTCCTTCTTTTCTATGCTTGTTTTCTCATTACGATCAATATTTACTTCGTTTCGATGAATATTTCTTTCATTTTAATGCTCATTTTCTCATTACGATCAACATTTCCTTCGTTTCGATGCATATTTCCTTCATTTTGATGCTCCTTTTCTTGTTACGATTAGAATTTCCTTCGTTTCGATACTTCATTTTGATGCTCCTTTTCTCGTTACGATCAACATTTCATTCATTTCGATGCAGATTTTCTTCTTTTTTATGCTCGTTTTCTCGTTACGATCAATATTTACTTTGTTTCGATGAATATTTCCTTCATTTTAATGCTAATTTTCTCATTACGATCAGCATTTCCTTCGTTTCGAGGCATATTTTCTTCATTTTGATGCTCCTTTTCTTGTTACGATCAGCATTTCCTTCGTTTCGATGCACATTTACTTCATTTTGATGCTACTTTTCTCGATACGATCAACATTTCCTTCATTTTGATGCTCCTTTTCTCGTTATGATCAATATTTCCTTCATTTCGTTGCATATTTCCTTCGTTTTGTTTCTCATTTTATCTTTACGATCAACATTACCTTCGTTTCGACGCATATTTCCTTCATTTTGATGCTCTTTTTCCCGTTATGATCAATATTTCTTTTGTTTCGATGCATATTTCCTTCATTTTGATGCTCTTTTTCTCATTACGATCAATATTTCCTTCGTTTCGATGAATATTTCCTTCATTTTAATGCTCATTTTCTCGTTACGATCAGCATTTCCTTTGTTTCGTGGCATATTTTCTTCATTTTGATGCTCATTTTCTTGTTACGATCAGCATTTTCTTCGTTTCGATGCACATTTACTTCATTTTGATGCTACTTTTCTCGTTACGATCAACATTTCATTCGTTTCGATGCAGATTTCCTTCTTTTTTATGCTCGTTTTCTCGTTACGATCAATATTTCCTTCGTTTCGATGAATATTTCCTTCATTTTAATGCTCATTTTCTCATTACGATCCATATTTCCTTCGTTTCGATGCATATTTCCTTCATTTTGATGCTCATTTTCTTGTTACGATCAGCATTTCCTTCGTTTCGATGCATATTTACTTCATTTTGATGCTCTTTTTCTCGTTACGATCAACATTTCATTCGTTTCGATGCAGATTTCCTTCTTTTTGATGCTCGTTTTCTCGTTACGATCAACATTTCATTCGTTTCGATGCAGATTTCCTTCTTTTTGATGCTTGTTTTCTCGTTACGATCAATATTTCCTTCGTTTCGATGCATATTTACTTCATTTTGATGCTCCTTTTCTCGTTACGATCAACATTTCCTTCGTTTCGATGCAGATTTCCTTCTTTTTGATGCTCGTTTTCTCGTTACGATCAATATTTCCTTCGTTTCAATGCATATTTACTTCATTTTGATGCTCCTTTTCTCGTTACCATCAACATTTCCTTCGTTTCGATGCAGATTTCCTTCTTTTTGATGCTGGTTTTCTCGTTACCATCAATATTTCCTTCGTTTCGATGCATATTTCCCTCGTTTTTATTCTCATTTTCTTTACTATCAATATTTCATTCGTTTCGATGAATATTTCCTTCATTTTGATGCTCATTTTCTCGTTACGATCAGCATTTCCTTCGTTTCGATGCATATTTCCTTCATTTTGATGCTCCTTTTCTCGTTACGAACTGCATTTCCTTCGTTTCGATGCATATTTACTTCATTTTGATGCTCCTTTTCTCGTTACGATCAATATTTCCTTCATTTCGTTGCATATTTCCTTCGTTTTGTTTCTCATTTTATCTTTACGATCAACATTACCTTCGTTTCGACGCATGTTTCCTTCATTTTGATGCTCTTTTTCTCGTTATGATCAATATTTCTTTTGTTTCGATGCATATTTTCTTTATTTTGATGCTCCTTTTCTCATTACGTTCAATATTTCCTTCGTTTCGATGAATATTTCCTTCATTTTAATGCTCATTTTCTCGTTACGATCAACATTTCCTTCGTTTCGATGCATATTTACTTCATTTTGATGTTCCTTTTCTCGTTATGATCAATATTTCCTTCGTTTCGATGAATATTTCATTCTTTTTAATTCTCATTTTCTCGTTACGATCAACATTTCCTTCGTTTCGATGCATATTTCCTTCATGTTGATGCTCCTTTTCTCGTTACGATCAACATTTCCTTCGTTTCGATGCATATTTACTTCATTTTAATGCTCGTTTTCTCATTACGATCAAAATTTCCACTAGTTCGATGCATATTTCCTTCATTTTGATGCTCCTTTTCTCGTTACGATCAACATTACCTTCGTTTTGATGCATATTTACTTCATTTTAATGTTCCTTTTCTTGTTACGATCAACATTTCATTCGTTTCGATGCAGATTTCCTTCTTTTTGATGCTCGTTTTCTCGTTACGATCAATATTTCCTTCGTTTCGATGCATATTTACTTCATTTTGATGCTCCTTTTCTCGTTACGATCAACATTTCCTTCGTTTCGATGCAGATTTCCTTCTTTTTGATGCTCGTTTTCTCGTTACCATCAATATTTCCTTCGTTTCGATGCATATTTCCCTCGTTTTTATTCTCATTTTCTTTACTATCAATATTTCATTCGTTTCGATGCATATTTCCTTCATTTTGATGCTCATTTTCTCGTTACGATCAACATTTCCTTCGTTTCGATGCATATTTCCTTCATTTTGATGCTCCTTTTCTCGTTACGATCTGCATTTCCTTCGTTTCGATGCATATTTACTTCATTTTGATGCCCCTTTTCTCGTTACGATCAATATTTCCTTCATTTCGTTGCATATTTCCTTCGTTTTTTTTCATTTTATCTTTACGATCAACATTACCTTCGTTTCGACGCATATTTCCTTCATTTTGATGCTCTTTTTCTCGTTATGATCAATATTTCTTTTATTTCGATGCATATTTCCTTCATTTTGATGCACTTTTTCTCATTACGATCAATATTTCCTTCGTTTCGATGAATATTTCCTTCATTTTAATGCTCATTTTCTCGTTACGATCAACATTTCCTTCGTTTCGATGCATATTTACTTCATTTGATGCTCCTTTTCTCATTATGATCAACATTTCCTTCGTTTCGATGAATATTTCCTTCATTTTAATGCTCATTTTCCCGTTATGATCAACATTTTCTTCGTTTCGATGCATATTTCCTTCATTTTGTTGCTCCTTTTCTCGTTACGATCAATATTTCCTTCGTTTCGATGCAGATTTCCTTCTTTTTTATGCTTGTTTTCTCGTTACGATTAATATTTACTTCGTTTCGATGAATATTTCTTTCATTTTAATGCTCATTTTCTCATTACGATCAGCATTTCCTTCGTTTCGATGCAT
The DNA here is from genome assembly GCA_023678885.1 of Pogostemon cablin. Lineage (NCBI taxonomy): Eukaryota > Viridiplantae > Streptophyta > Magnoliopsida > Lamiales > Lamiaceae > Pogostemon > Pogostemon cablin. Next base: position 39,188 of record JAHCLQ010000941.1, on the reverse strand, counting down.
ATTTCCTTCATTTTGATGCTCCTTTTCTTGTTATGATTAGCATTTCCTTTGTTTCGATACTTCATTTTGATGCTCCTTTTCTCGTTACGATCAACATTTCATTCATTTCGATGCAGATTTTCTTCTTTTTTATGCTCGTTTTCTCGTTACGGTCAATATTTACTTTGTTTCGATGAATATTTCCTTCATTTTAATGCTAATTTTCTCGTTACGATCAGCATTTCCTTCGTTTCGAGGCATATTTCCTTCATTTTGATGCTCCTTTTCTTGTTACGATCAGCATTTCCTTCATTTCGATGCACATTTACATCATTTTGATGCTACTTTTCTCGTTACGTCAACATTCCATTCGTTTCGATGCAGATTTCCTTCTTTTTTATGCTCGTTTTCTCGTTACGATCAATATTTCCTTCGTTTCGATGAATATTTCCTTCATTTTAATGCTCATTTTCTCGTTACGATCCATATTTCCTTCGTTTCGATGCATATTTCCTTCATTTTGATGCTCATTTTCTTGTTACGATCAGCATTTCCTTCATTTCGATGCATATTTACTTCATTTTGATGCTCTTTTTCACGTTACGATCAACATTTCATTCATTTCGATGCAGATTTCCTTCTTTTTGATGCTCGTTTTCTCATTACGATCAACATTTCATTCGTTTCAATGCAGATTTCCTTCTTTTTGATGCTTGTTTTCTCGTTACGATCAATATTTCCTACGTTTCGATGCATATTTACTTCATTTTGATGCTCCTTTTCTCGTTACGATCAACATTTCCTTCGTTTCGATGCAGATTTCCTTCTTTTTTATGCTCGTTTTCTCGTTACGATCAATATTTCCTTCGTTTCGATGCATATTTACTTCATTTTGATGCTCCTTTTCTCGTTACGATCAACATTTCCTTCGTTTCGATGCAGATTTCCTTCTTTTGATGCTCGTTTTCTCGTTACCATCAATATTTCCTTCGTTTCGATGCATATTTCCCTCGTTTTTATTCTCATTTTCTTTACTATCAATATTTCATTCGTTTCGATGCATATTTCCTTCATTTTGATGCTCCTTTTCTCGTTACGATCTGCATTTCCTTCGTTTCGATGCATATTTACTTCATTTTGATGCTCCTTTTCTCGTTACGATCAATATTTCCTTCATTTCGTTGCATATTTCCTTCGTTTTGTTTCTCATTTTATCTTTACGATCAACATTACCTTCGTTTCGACGCATATTTCTGTCATTTTGATGCTCTTTTTCTCGTTATGATCAATATTTCTTTTGTTTCGATGCATATTTCCTTCATTTTGATGCTCCTTTTCTCATTACGATCAATATTTTCTTCTTTTCGATGAATATTTCCTTCATTTTAATGCTCATTTTCTCGTTACGATCAACATTTCCTTCGTTTCGATGCATATTTACTTCATTTTGATGCTCCTTTTCTCATTATGATCAATATTTCCTTCGTTTCGATGAATATTTCCTTCATTTTAATGCTCATTTTCTCGTTATGATCAACATTTCCTTCGTTTCGATGCATATTTCCTTCATTTTGTTGCTCCTTTTCTCGTTACGATCAACATTTCCTTCGTTTCGATGCAGATTTCCTTCTTTTTTATGCTTGTTTTCTCGTTACGATCAATATTTACTTCGTTTCGATGAATATTTCTTTCATTTTAATGCTCATTTTCTCATTACGATCAGCATTTCCTTCGTTTCGATGCATATTTCCTTCATTTTGATGCTCCTTTTCTTGTTACGATTAGCATTTCCTTCGTTTCGGTGCACATTTACTTCATTTTGATGCTCCTTTTCTCGTTACGATCAACATTTCATTCGTTTCGATGCAGATTTTCTTCTTTTTTATGCTCGTTTTCTCGTTACGATCAATATTTACTTTGTTTCGATGAATATTTCCTTCATTTTAATGCTAATTTTCTCGTTACGATCAGCATATCCTTCGTTTCGAGGCATATTTCCTTCATTTTGATGCTCCTTTTCTTGTTACGATCAGCATTTCCTTCGTTTCGATGCACATTTACTTCATTTTGATGCTACTTTTCTCGTTACGATCAACATTTCATTCGTTTCGATGCAGATTTTCTTCTTTTTTATGCTCGTTTTCTCATTACGATCAATATTTCCTTCGTTTCGATGAATATTTCCTTCATTTTAATGCTCATTTTCTCGTTACGATCCATATTTCCTTCGTTTCGATGCATATTTCCTTCATTTTGATGCTCATTTTCTTGTTACGATCAGCATATCCTTCATTTCGATGCATATTTACTTCATTTTTATGCTTTTTTTCTCGTTACGATCAACATTTCATTCGTTTCGATGCAGATTTCCTTCTTTTTGATGCTCGTTTTCTCATTACGATCAATATTTCCATCATTTCGTTGCATATTTCCTTCGTTTTATTTCTCTTTTTATCTTTACGATCAACATTACCTTCGTTTCGATGCATATTTCTTTCATTTTGATGCTCTTTTTCTCGTTATAATCAATATTTCTTTTGTTTCGATACATATTTCCTTCATTTTGATGCTCCTTTTCTCATTACGATCAACATTTCCTTCGTTTCGATGCATATTTCCTACATTTTTATGCTCCTTTTCTCATTACGATCAATATTTCCTTCGTTTCGATGAATATTTTCTTCATTTTAATGCTCATTTTCTCGTTACGATCAACATTTCCTTCGTTTCGATGCAAATTTCCTTCATTTTGATGCTTCTTCTCGTTACGATCAGCATTTTCTTTATTTTGATGCATATTTACTTTATTTTGGTGCTCCTTTTCTCGTTACGATCAACATTTCATTCGCTTTTATGCAGATTTCCTTCTTTTTGATGCTCGTTTTCTCGTTACAATCGATATTTACTTCGTTTAAATGAATATTTCCTTCATTTTAATGCTCATTTTCTCATTACGATCAATATTTCCTTCGTTTCGATGCATATTTCCTTCATTTTGATGCTCATTTTCTCGTTACGATAAGCATTTCCTTCGTTTCGATGCATATTTACTTCATTTTGATGTTTCTTTTCTCGTTACGATTAACATTTCATTCGTTTTGATGCAAATTTCCTTCTTTTTGATGCTCGTTTTCTCGTTACGATCAATATTTCCTTTGTTTCGATGCATATTTCCTACGTTTTGATTCTCATTTTCTCTTTACGATCAATATTACCTTCGTTTCGATGCATATTTCCTTCATTTTGATGCTCATTTTCTCATTACGATCAGCATTTCCTTTGTTTTGATGCATATTTACTTCATTTTGATGCTCATTTTCTCGTTACGATCAACATTTCATTCATTTCGATGCAGATTTCCTTCTTTTTTATGCTCGTAATGTTGATGGTAACGAGAAAAGGAGCATCAAAATGAAGAAAATATGCATCGAAACGAAGGTAATATTGATCGTAACTAGAAAATGAGAATCAAAACGTAGGAAATATGCATCAAAACAAAGGAAATATTGATCGTAATGAGAAAACGAGCATCAAAAAGAAGGAAATCTGCATCGAAACAAATGAAATGTTGTTCGTAACAAGAAAAGGAGCATCAAAATGAAGTAAATATGCATTGAAACGAAGAAAATGCTGATCATAACGAGAAAATGAGCATCAAAATGAAGGAAATATGCATCGAAACAAAGGAAATATTGATCGTAACGAGAAAATGAACATCAAAATGAAGGAAATATGCATCGAAACGAAGGAAATGTTGATCGTAACGAGAAAATGAGCATTAAAATGAAGGAAATATTTATCGAAATGAAGGAAATGTTGATCGTAATGAGAAAATGAGCATCAAAATGAAGGAAATATGCATCGAAATGAAGGTAATGTTGATCGTAACGAGAAAATAAGAATCAAAACGAAGGAAATATGCATCGAAATAGAGGAAATATTGATCGTAATGAGAAAACAAGCATAAAAAGAAGGAAATCTGCATCGAAACGAATGAAATGTTGATCGTAACAAGAAAAGGAGTATCAAAATGAAGGAAATATGCATCAAAACGAAGGTAATATTGATCGTAACGAGAAAATGAGAATCAAAACGTAGGAAATATGCATCGAAACAAAGGAAATATTGATCGCAACGAGAAAACGAGCATCAAAAAGAAGGAAATCTGCATCGAAACGAATGAAATGTTAATCGTAACGAGAAAAGGAACATCAAAATGAAGTAAATATGCATCGAAACGAAGGAAATGCTGATCGTAACGAGAAAATGTGCATCAAAATGAAGGAAATATGCAGCGAAACGAAGGAAATATTGATCGTAATGAGAAAATGAGAATTAAAATGAAGGAAATATTCATCTAAACGAAGTAAATATCGATTGTAACGAGAAAACGAGCATCAAAAAGAAGGAAATATGCATCGAAGCGAATGAAATGTTGATCGTAACGAGAAAAGGAGCGTCAAAATGAAGTAAATATGCATCAAAACGAAGGAAATGCTGATCGTAACGAGAAAAGAAGCATCAAAATAAAGGAAATATGCATCGAAACGAAGGAAATGTTGATCGTAATGAGAAAATGAGCATTAAAATGAAGGAAATATTCAATGAAACGAAGGAAATGTTGATCGTAATGAGAAAATGAGCATCAAAATGAAGGAAATATGCATCGAAATGAAGGAAATGTTGATCGTAACGAGAAAATGAGCATTAAAATGAAGGAAATATTCATCGAAATGAAGGAAATGTTGATCGTAATGAGAAAAGGAGCATCAAAATGAAGGAAATATGCATCAAAACAAAAGAAATATTGATCATAACTAGAAAGAGAGCATCAAAATGAAGGAAATATGCATCAAAACGAAGGTAATGTTGATCGTAAAGATAAAATGAGAAACAAAACGAAGGAAATATGCAACGAAATGAAGGAAATATTGATCGTAACGAGAAAACAATCATCAAAAAGAAGGAAATCTGCATCGAAACGAATGAAATGTTGATCGTAACGAGAAAAGGAGCATCAAAATGAAGTAAATATGCATCGAAACGAAGAAAATGCTGATCGTAACAAGGAAAGGAGCATCAAAATGAAGGAAATATGCATCGAAATGAAGGAAATATTGATCGTAACGAGAAAATGAGCATTAAAATGAAGGAAATATTCATCGAAACAAAGAAAATATTAATCGTAACGAGAAAATGAGCATAAAAAAGAAGGAAATCTGCATCGAAACGAATGAAATGTTGATCGTAACGAGAAAATGAGCATTAAAATGAAATAAATGTGCATCGAAACGAAGGAAATGCTGATCGTAAGAAGAAAAGGAGCATCAAAATGAAGGAAATATGCATCGAAATGAAGGAAATATTGATCGTAACGAGAAAATGAGCATTAAAATGAAGGAAATATTCATCGAAACGAAGTAAATATTGATCGTAACGAGAAAACGAGCATAAAAAAGAAGAAAATCTGCATCGAAATATGCATCGAAATAGAGGAAATATTGATCGTAATGAGAAAACGAGCATAAAAAAGAAGGAAATCTGCATCGAAACGAATGAAATGTTGATCGTAACGAGAAAAGGAGCATCAAAATGATGTAAATATGCATCAAAACGAAGGAAATGCTGATCGTAATGAGAAAATGAGCATCAAAACGAAGGAAATATGCATCGAAATGAAGGTAATATTGGTCGTAGAGAGAAAATGAGAATCAAAACGTAGGAAATATGCATCGAAACAAAGGAAATATTGATCGTAACGAGAAAACGAGCATCAAAAAGAAGAAAATTTGCATCAAAACGAATGAAATGTTAATCGTAACGAAAAAAGAAACATCAAAATGATGTAAATATGCAATGAAACGAAGGAAATGCTGATCGTAACGAGAAATGAGCATCAAAATGAAGGAAATATGCATCTTAACGAAGGAAATATTGATCGTATTGACAAAATAAGCATTAAAATGAAGGAAATAATCATCGAAACGAAGGAAATGTTGATCGTAATGAGAAAAGGAGCATCAAAATGAAGGAAATATGCATCGAAACGAAGGTAATATTGATCGTAACGAGAAAATGAGAATCAAAACGTATGAAATATGCATCGAAACAAAAGAAATATTGATCGTAACAAGAAAACGAGCATCAAAAAGAAGGAAATTTGCATCAAAATGAATGAAATGTTAATCGTAACGAGAAAAGGAACATCAAAATGATGTAAATATGCATCAAAACGAAGGAAATGCTGATCGTAACGAGAAAATGAGCATCAAAATGAAGGAAATATTGATCGTATTGAGAAAATAAGCATTAAAATTAAGGAAATATTCATCTAAACGAAGTAAATATCGATTGTAACGAGAAAACAAGCATAAAAAAGAAGGAAATCTGCATCGATGCGAATAAAATGTTGATCGTAATGAGAAAAGGAGCATCAAAATGAAATAAATATGCATCAAAACGAAGGAAATGATGATCGTAACGAGAAAATGAGCATTAAAATGAAGAAAATATTCATCGAAACGAAGGAAATATTGATCGTAACGAGAAAATGAGCATAAAAAAGAAGGAAATCTGTATCGAAACGAATGAAATGTTGATCGTAACGAGAAAAGGAGCATCAAAATGAAGTAAATGTGCATCGAAACGAAGGAAATGCTGATCGTAACGAGAAAATGAGCATTAAAATGAAGGAAATATTCATCGAAACGAAGTAAATAGTGATCATAGCGAGAAAACGAGCATAAAAAAGAAGGAAATCTGCATCGAAATGAATGAAATGTTGATCGTAACGAGAAAAGCAGCATCAAAATGAAGTAAATATGCCTCAAAACGAAGGAAATGCTGATCGTAATGAGTAAATGAGCATCAAAATGAAGGAAATATACATCGAAATGAAGGTAATATTGATCGTAAAGAGAAAATGAGAATCAAAACGTAGGAAATATGCATCGAAATAAAGGAAATATTGATCGTAATGAGAAAACGAGCTTCAAAAAGAAGGAAATTTGCATCAAAACGAATTAAATGTTAATCGTAACGAGAAAAGGAACATCAAAATGAAGTAAATATGCATCGAAACGAAGGAAATGCTTATCGTAACGAGAAAATGAGCATCAAAATGAAGGAAATATGCATCAAAATGAAGGAAATATTAATCGTAATGAGAAAATGAGCATTAAAATGAAGGAAATATTCATCTAAACGAAGAAAATATCGATTGTAACCAGAAAACGAGCATAAAAAAGAAGGAAATCTGCATCGAAGCGAATGAAAAGTTGATCGTAACGAGAAAAGGAGCATCAAAATAAAGTAAATATTCATCAAAACGATGGAAATGATGATCGTAACGAGAAGAAGCATCAAAATGAAGGAAATATGCATCGAAACGAATGAAATGTTAATCGTAACGAGAAAAGGAACATCAAAATGAAGTAAATATGCATCGAAACGAAGGAAATGCTGATCGTAACGAGAAAATGTGCATCAAAATGAAGGAAATATGCAGCGAAACGAAGGAAATATTGATCGTAATGAGAAAATGAGAATTAAAATGAAGGAAATATTCATCTAAACGAAGTAAATATCGATTGTAACGAGAAAACGAGCATCAAAAAGAAGGAAATATGCATCGAAGCGAATGAAATGTTGATCGTAACGAGAAAAGGAGCGTCAAAATGAAGTAAATATGCATCAAAACGAAGGAAATGCTGATCGTAACGAGAAAAGAAGCATCAAAATAAAGGAAATATGCATCGAAACGAAGGAAATGTTGATCGTAATGAGAAAATGAGCATTAAAATGAAGGAAATATTCAATGAAACGAAGGAAATGTTGATCGTAATGAGAAAATGAGCATCAAAATGAAGGAAATATGCATCGAAATGAAGGAAATGTTGATCGTAACGAGAAAATGAGCATTAAAATGAAGGAAATATTCATCGAAATGAAGGAAATGTTGATCGTAATGAGAAAAGGAGCATCAAAATGAAGGAAATATGCATCAAAACAAAAGAAATATTGATCATAACTAGAAAGAGAGCATCAAAATGAAGGAAATATGCATCAAAACGAAGGTAATGTTGATCGTAAAGATAAAATGAGAAACAAAACGAAGGAAATATGCAACGAAATGAAGGAAATATTGATCGTAACGAGAAAACAATCATCAAAAAGAAGGAAATCTGCATCGAAACGAATGAAATGTTGATCGTAACGAGAAAAGGAGCATCAAAATGAAGTAAATATGCATCGAAACGAAGAAAATGCTGATCGTAACAAGGAAAGGAGCATCAAAATGAAGGAAATATGCATCGAAATGAAGGAAATATTGATCGTAACGAGAAAATGAGCATTAAAATGAAGGAAATATTCATCGAAACAAAGAAAATATTAATCGTAACGAGAAAATGAGCATAAAAAAGAAGGAAATCTGCATCGAAACGAATGAAATGTTGATCGTAACGAGAAAATGAGCATTAAAATGAAATAAATGTGCATCGAAACGAAGGAAATGCTGATCGTAAGAAGAAAAGGAGCATCAAAATGAAGGAAATATGCATCGAAATGAAGGAAATATTGATCGTAACGAGAAAATGAGCATTAAAATGAAGGAAATATTCATCAAAACGAAGTAAATATTGATCGTAACGAGAAAACGAGCATAAAAAAGAAGAAAATCTGCATCGAAATATGCATCGAAATAGAGGAAATATTGATCGTAATGAGAAAACGAGCATAAAAAAGAAGGAAATCTGCATCGAAACGAATGAAATGTTGATCGTAACGAGAAAAGGAGCATCAAAATGATGTAAATATGCATCAAAACGAAGGAAATGCTGATCGTAATGAGAAAATGAGCATCAAAACGAAGGAAATATGCATCGAAATGAAGGTAATATTGGTCGTAGAGAGAAAATGAGAATCAAAACGTAGGAAATATGCATCGAAACAAAGGAAATATTGATCGTAACGAGAAAACGAGCATCAAAAAGAAGAAAATTTGCATCAAAACGAATGAAATGTTAATCGTAACGAGAAAAGAAACATCAAAATGATGTAAATATGCAATGAAACGAAGGAAATGCTGATCGTAACGAGAAATGAGCATCAAAATGAAGGAAATATGCATCTTAACGAAGGAAATATTGATCGTATTGACAAAATAAGCATTAAAATGAAGGAAATAATCATCGAAACGAAGGAAATGTTGATCGTAATGAGAAAAGGAGCATCAAAATGAAGGAAATATGCATCGAAACGAAGGTAATATTGATCGTAACGAGAAAATGAGAATCAAAACGTATGAAATATGCATCGAAACAAAAGAAATATTGATCGTAACAAGAAAACGAGCATCAAAAAGAAGGAAATTTGCATCAAAATGAATGAAATGTTAATCGTAACGAGAAAAGGAACATCAAAATGATGTAAATATGCATCAAAACGAAGGAAATGCTGATCGTAACGAGAAAATGAGCATCAAAATGAAGGAAATATTGATCGTATTGAGAAAATAAGCATTAAAATTAAGGAAATATTCATCTAAACGAAGTAAATATCGATTGTAACGAGAAAACAAGCATAAAAAAGAAGGAAATCTGCATCGAAGCGAATAAAATGTTGATCGTAATGAGAAAAGGAGCATCAAAATGAAATAAATATGCATCAAAACGAAGGAAATGATGATCGTAACGAGAAAATGAGCATTAAAATGAAGAAAATATTCATCGAAACGAAGGAAATATTGATCGTAACGAGAAAATAAGCATAAAAAAGAAGGAAATCTGTATCGAAACGAATGAAATGTTGATCGTAACGAGAAAAGAAGAATCAAAATGAAGTAAATGTGCATCGAAACGAAGGAAATGCTGATCGTAACGAGAAAATGAGCATTAAAATGAAGGAAATATTCATCGAAACGAAGTAAATAGTGATCATAGCGAGAAAACGAGCATAAAAAAGAAGGAAATCTGCATCGAAATGAATGAAATGTTGATCGTAACGAGAAAAGCAGCATCAAAATGAAGTAAATATGCCTCAAAACGAAGGAAATGCTGATCGTAATGAGAAAATGAGCATCAAAATGAAGGAAATATACATCGAAATGAAGGTAATATTGATCGTAAAGAGAAAATGAGAATCAAAACGTAGGAAATATGCATCGAAATAAAGGAAATATTGATCGTAATGAGAAAACGAGCTTCAAAAAGAAGGAAATTTGCATCAAAACGAATTAAATGTTAATCGTAACGAGAAAAGGAACATCAAAATGAAGTAAATATGCATCGAAACGAAGGAAATGCTTATCGTAACGAGAAAATGAGCATCAAAATGAAGGAAATATGCATCAAAATGAAGGAAATATTAATCGTAATGAGAAAATGAGCATTAAAATGAAGGAAATATTCATCTAAACGAAGAAAATATCGATTGTAACCAGAAAACGAGCATAAAAAAGAAGGAAATCTGCATCGAAGCGAATGAAAAGTTGATCGTAACGAGAAAAGGAGCATCAAAATAAAGTAAATATTCATCAAAACGATGGAAATGATGATCGTAACGAGAAGAAGCATCAAAATGAAGGAAATATGCATCGAAACGAAGGAAATGTTGATCGTAACGAGAAAATGAGCATTAAAATGAAGGAAATATTCATCGAAACGAAGGAAATGTTGATCGTAATGAGAAATGAGCATCAAAATGAAGGAAATATGCATCGAAACGAAGGAAATATTGATCTTAACGAGAAAATGAGCATTAAAATGAAGGAAATATTCATCGAAACGAAGGAAATGTTTATCGTAATGAGAAAAGGAGCATCAAAATAAAGGAAATATGCATCGAAACGAAGGAAATGTTGATCGTAACGAGAAAAGAAGCATTAAAATAAAGGAAATATTCATCGAAACGAAGGAAATGTTGATCGTAATGAGAAAAGGAGCATCAAAATGAAAGAAATATGCATCGAAACAAAAGAAATATTGATCATAACGAGAAAAAGAGCATCAAAATGAAGGAAATATGCATCGAAACGAAGGTAATGTTGATCGTAAAGATAAAATGAGAAATAAAACGAAGGAAATATGGAACGAAATGAAGGAAATATTGATCGTAACGAGAAAACGATCATCAAAAAGAAGGAAATCTGCATCGAAACGAATGAAATGTTGACCGTAACGAGAAAAGGAGCATCAAAATGAAGTAAATATGCATCGAAACGAAGGAAATGCTGATCGTAACAAGAAAAGGAGCATCAAAATGAAGGAAATATGCATCGAAACGAAGGAAATATTGATCGTAACGAGAAAATGAGCATTAAAATGAAGTAAATATTCATCGAAACGAAGGAAATATTGATCGTTACGAGAAAACGAGCATAAAAAAGAAGGAAATCTGCATCGAAACGAATGAAATGTTGATCGTAATGAGAAAAGGAGCATTAAAATGAAATAAATGTGCATCGAAACGAAGGAAATGCTGATCGTAACAAGAAAAGGAGCATCAAAATGAAGGAAATATGCATCAAAACGAAGGAAATATTGATCGTAACGAGAAAATGAGCATTAAAATGAAGGAAATATTCATCGAAACGAAGTAAATATTGATCGTAACGAGAAAACGAGCATAAAAAAGAAGGAAATCTGCATCGAAATGAATGAAATATTGATCGTAACGAGAAAAGGAGCATCAAAATGAAGTAAATATGCATCAAAACGAAGGAAATGCTGATCGTAATGAGAAAATGAGCATCAAAACGAAGGAAATATGCATCGAAACGAAGGTAATATTGGTCGTAGAGAGAAAATGAGAATCAAAACGTAGGAAATATGCATCGAAACAAAGGAAATATTGATCGTAACGAGAAAACGAGCATCAAAAAGAAGAAAATTTGCATCAAAACGAATGAAATGTTAATCGTAACGAGAAAATGAACATCAAAATGATGTAAATATGCATCGAAACGAAGGAAATGCTGATCGTAACGAGAAAATGAGCATCAAAATGAAGGAAATATGCATCTTAACGAAGGAAATATTGATCGTATTGACAAAATAAGCATTAAAATGAAGGAAATAATCATCGAAACGAAGGAAATATTGATCGTAATGAGAAAAGGAGCATCAAAATGAAGGAAATATGCACCGAAACGAAGGTAATATTGATCGTAACGAGAAAATGAGAATCAAAACGTAGGAAATATGCATCGAAACAAAAGAAATATTGATCGTAACGAGAAAACGAGCATCAAAAAGAAGAAAATTTGCATCAAAATGAATGAAATGTTAATCGTAACGAGAAAAAGAACATCAAAATGATGTAAATATGCATCAAAACGAAGGAAATGCTGATCGTTACGAGAAAATGAGCATCAAAATGAAGGAAATATGCATCTTAACGAAGGAAATATTGATCGTATTGAGAAAATAAGCATTAAAATGAAGGAAATATTCATCTAAACGAAGTAAATATCGATTGTAATGAGAAAACAAGCATAAAAAAGAAGGAAATCTGCATCGAAGCGAATAAAATGTTGATCGTAATGAGAAAAGGAGCATCAAAATGAAATAAATATGCATCAAAACGAAGGAAATGCTGATCGTAACGAGAAAATGAGCATTAAAATGAAGAAAATATTCATCGAAACGAAGGAAATATTGATCGTAACGAGTAAACGAGCATAAAAAAGAAGGAAATCTGCATCGAAACGAATGAAATGTTGATCGTAACGAGAAAAGGAGCATCAAAATGAAGTAAATGTGCATCGAAACGAAGGAAATGCTGATCGTAACGAGAAAATGAGTATCAAAATAAAGGAAACATGCATCGAAACGAAGGAAATGTTGATCGTAACGAGAAAATGAGCATTAAAATGAAGGAAATCTGCATCGAAATGAATGAAATGTTGATCGTAACGAGAAAAGGAGCGTCAAAATGAAGTAAATATGCATCAAAACGAAGGAAATGCTGATCGTAACGAGAAAATGAGCATCAAAATGAAGGAAATATACATCGAAATGAAGGTAATATTGATCGTAAAGAGAAAATGAGAATCAAAACGTAGGAAATATGCATCGAAACAAAGGAAATATTGATCGTAATGAGAAAACGAGCATCAAAAAGAAGGAAATTTGCATCAAAACGAATGAAATGTTAATCGTAACGAGAAAAGGAACATCAAAATGAAGTAAATATGCATCGAAACGAAGGAAATGCTTATCGTAACGAGAAAATGAGCATCAAAATGAAGGAAATATGCATCAAAATGAAGGAAATATTAATCGTAATGAGAAAATGAGCATTAAAATGAAGGAAATATTCATCTAAACGAAGAAAATATCGATTGTAACCAGAAAACGAGCATAAAAAAGAAGGAAATCTGCATCGAAGCGAATGAAAAGTTGATCGTAACGAGAAAAGGAGCATCAAAATAAAGTAAATATTCATCAAAACGATGGAAATGATGATCGTAACGAGAAGAAGCATCAAAATGAAGGAAATATGCATCGAAACGAATGAAATGTTAATCGTAACGAGAAAAGGAACATCAAAATGAAGTAAATATGCATCGAAACGAAGGAAATGCTGATCGTAACGAGAAAATGTGCATCAAAATGAAGGAAATATGCAGCGAAACGAAGGAAATATTGATCGTAATGAGAAAATGAGAATTAAAATGAAGGAAATATTCATCTAAACGAAGTAAATATCGATTGTAACGAGAAAACGAGCATCAAAAAGAAGGAAATATGCATCGAAGCGAATGAAATGTTGATCGTAACGAGAAAAGGAGCGTCAAAATGAAGTAAATATGCATCAAAACGAAGGAAATGCTGATCGTAACGAGAAAAGAAGCATCAAAATAAAGGAAATATGCATCGAAACGAAGGAAATGTTGATCGTAATGAGAAAATGAGCATTAAAATGAAGGAAATATTCAATGAAACGAAGGAAATGTTGATCGTAATGAGAAAATGAGCATCAAAATGAAGGAAATATGCATCGAAATGAAGGAAATGTTGATCGTAACGAGAAAATGAGCATTAAAATGAAGGAAATATTCATCGAAATGAAGGAAATGTTGATCGTAATGAGAAAAGGAGCATCAAAATGAAGGAAATATGCATCAAAACAAAAGAAATATTGATCATAACTAGAAAGAGAGCATCAAAATGAAGGAAATATGCATCAAAACGAAGGTAATGTTGATCGTAAAGATAAAATGAGAAACAAAACGAAGGAAATATGCAACGAAATGAAGGAAATATTGATCGTAACGAGAAAACAATCATCAAAAAGAAGGAAATCTGCATCGAAACGAATGAAATGTTGATCGTAACGAGAAAAGGAGCATCAAAATGAAGTAAATATGCATCGAAACGAAGAAAATGCTGATCGTAACAAGGAAAGGAGCATCAAAATGAAGGAAATATGCATCGAAATGAAGGAAATATTGATCGTAACGAGAAAATGAGCATTAAAATGAAGGAAATATTCATCGAAACAAAGAAAATATTAATCGTAACGAGAAAATGAGCATAAAAAAGAAGGAAATCTGCATCGAAACGAATGAAATGTTGATCGTAACGAGAAAATGAGCATTAAAATGAAATAAATGTGCATCGAAACGAAGGAAATGCTGATCGTAAGAAGAAAAGGAGCATCAAAATGAAGGAAATATGCATCGAAATGAAGGAAATATTGATCGTAACGAGAAAATGAGCATTAAAATGAAGGAAATATTCATCAAAACGAAGTAAATATTGATCGTAACGAGAAAACGAGCATAAAAAAGAAGAAAATCTGCATCGAAATATGCATCGAAATAGAGGAAATATTGATCGTAATGAGAAAACGAGCATAAAAAAGAAGGAAATCTGCATCGAAACGAATGAAATGTTGATCGTAACGAGAAAAGGAGCATCAAAATGATGTAAATATGCATCAAAACGAAGGAAATGCTGATCGTAATGAGAAAATGAGCATCAAAACGAAGGAAATATGCATCGAAATGAAGGTAATATTGGTCGTAGAGAGAAAATGAGAATCAAAACGTAGGAAATATGCATCGAAACAAAGGAAATATTGATCGTAACGAGAAAACGAGCATCAAAAAGAAGAAAATTTGCATCAAAACGAATGAAATGTTAATCGTAACGAGAAAAGAAACATCAAAATGATGTAAATATGCAATGAAACGAAGGAAATGCTGATCGTAACGAGAAATGAGCATCAAAATGAAGGAAATATGCATCTTAACGAAGGAAATATTGATCGTATTGACAAAATAAGCATTAAAATGAAGGAAATAATCATCGAAACGAAGGAAATGTTGATCGTAATGAGAAAAGGAGCATCAAAATGAAGGAAATATGCATCGAAACGAAGGTAATATTGATCGTAACGAGAAAATGAGAATCAAAACGTATGAAATATGCATCGAAACAAAAGAAATATTGATCGTAACAAGAAAACGAGCATCAAAAAGAAGGAAATTTGCATCAAAATGAATGAAATGTTAATCGTAACGAGAAAAGGAACATCAAAATGATGTAAATATGCATCAAAACGAAGGAAATGCTGATCGTAACGAGAAAATGAGCATCAAAATGAAGGAAATATTGATCGTATTGAGAAAATAAGCATTAAAATTAAGGAAATATTCATCTAAACGAAGTAAATATCGATTGTAACGAGAAAACAAGCATAAAAAAGAAGGAAATCTGCATCGAAGCGAATAAAATGTTGATCGTAATGAGAAAAGGAGCATCAAAATGAAATAAATATGCATCAAAACGAAGGAAATGATGATCGTAACGAGAAAATGAGCATTAAAATGAAGAAAATATTCATCGAAACGAAGGAAATATTGATCGTAACGAGAAAATAAGCATAAAAAAGAAGGAAATCTGTATCGAAACGAATGAAATGTTGATCGTAACGAGAAAAGAAGAATCAAAATGAAGTAAATGTGCATCGAAACGAAGGAAATGCTGATCGTAACGAGAAAATGAGCATTAAAATGAAGGAAATATTCATCGAAACGAAGTAAATAGTGATCATAGCGAGAAAACGAGCATAAAAAAGAAGGAAATCTGCATCGAAATGAATGAAATGTTGATCGTAACGAGAAAAGCAGCATCAAAATGAAGTAAATATGCCTCAAAACGAAGGAAATGCTGATCGTAATGAGAAAATGAGCATCAAAATGAAGGAAATATACATCGAAATGAAGGTAATATTGATCGTAAAGAGAAAATGAGAATCAAAACGTAGGAAATATGCATCGAAATAAAGGAAATATTGATCGTAATGAGAAAACGAGCTTCAAAAAGAAGGAAATTTGCATCAAAACGAATTAAATGTTAATCGTAACGAGAAAAGGAACATCAAAATGAAGTAAATATGCATCGAAACGAAGGAAATGCTTATCGTAACGAGAAAATGAGCATCAAAATGAAGGAAATATGCATCAAAATGAAGGAAATATTAATCGTAATGAGAAAATGAGCATTAAAATGAAGGAAATATTCATCTAAACGAAGAAAATATCGATTGTAACCAGAAAACGAGCATAAAAAAGAAGGAAATCTGCATCGAAGCGAATGAAAAGTTGATCGTAACGAGAAAAGGAGCATCAAAATAAAGTAAATATTCATCAAAACGATGGAAATGATGATCGTAACGAGAAGAAGCATCAAAATGAAGGAAATATGCATCGAAACGAAGGAAATGTTGATCGTAACGAGAAAATGAGCATTAAAATGAAGGAAATATTCATCGAAACGAAGGAAATGTTGATCGTAATGAGAAATGAGCATCAAAATGAAGGAAATATGCATCGAAACGAAGGAAATATTGATCTTAACGAGAAAATGAGCATTAAAATGAAGGAAATATTCATCGAAACGAAGGAAATGTTTATCGTAATGAGAAAAGGAGCATCAAAATAAAGGAAATATGCATCGAAACGAAGGAAATGTTGATCGTAACGAGAAAAGAAGCATTAAAATAAAGGAAATATTCATCGAAACGAAGGAAATGTTGATCGTAATGAGAAAAGGAGCATCAAAATGAAAGAAATATGCATCGAAACAAAAGAAATATTGATCATAACGAGAAAAAGAGCATCAAAATGAAGGAAATATGCATCGAAACGAAGGTAATGTTGATCGTAAAGATAAAATGAGAAATAAAACGAAGGAAATATGGAACGAAATGAAGGAAATATTGATCGTAACGAGAAAACGATCATCAAAAAGAAGGAAATCTGCATCGAAACGAATGAAATGTTGACCGTAACGAGAAAAGGAGCATCAAAATGAAGTAAATATGCATCGAAACGAAGGAAATGCTGATCGTAACAAGAAAAGGAGCATCAAAATGAAGGAAATATGCATCGAAACGAAGGAAATATTGATCGTAACGAGAAAATGAGCATTAAAATGAAGTAAATATTCATCGAAACGAAGGAAATATTGATCGTTACGAGAAAACGAGCATAAAAAAGAAGGAAATCTGCATCGAAACGAATGAAATGTTGATCGTAATGAGAAAAGGAGCATTAAAATGAAATAAATGTGCATCGAAACGAAGGAAATGCTGATCGTAACAAGAAAAGGAGCATCAAAATGAAGGAAATATGCATCAAAACGAAGGAAATATTGATCGTAACGAGAAAATGAGCATTAAAATGAAGGAAATATTCATCGAAACGAAGTAAATATTGATCGTAACGAGAAAACGAGCATAAAAAAGAAGGAAATCTGCATCGAAATGAATGAAATATTGATCGTAACGAGAAAAGGAGCATCAAAATGAAGTAAATATGCATCAAAACGAAGGAAATGCTGATCGTAATGAGAAAATGAGCATCAAAACGAAGGAAATATGCATCGAAACGAAGGTAATATTGGTCGTAGAGAGAAAATGAGAATCAAAACGTAGGAAATATGCATCGAAACAAAGGAAATATTGATCGTAACGAGAAAACGAGCATCAAAAAGAAGAAAATTTGCATCAAAACGAATGAAATGTTAATCGTAACGAGAAAATGAACATCAAAATGATGTAAATATGCATCGAAACGAAGGAAATGCTGATCGTAACGAGAAAATGAGCATCAAAATGAAGGAAATATGCATCTTAACGAAGGAAATATTGATCGTATTGACAAAATAAGCATTAAAATGAAGGAAATAATCATCGAAACGAAGGAAATATTGATCGTAATGAGAAAAGGAGCATCAAAATGAAGGAAATATGCACCGAAACGAAGGTAATATTGATCGTAACGAGAAAATGAGAATCAAAACGTAGGAAATATGCATCGAAACAAAAGAAATATTGATCGTAACGAGAAAACGAGCATCAAAAAGAAGAAAATTTGCATCAAAATGAATGAAATGTTAATCGTAACGAGAAAAAGAACATCAAAATGATGTAAATATGCATCAAAACGAAGGAAATGCTGATCGTTACGAGAAAATGAGCATCAAAATGAAGGAAATATGCATCTTAACGAAGGAAATATTGATCGTATTGAGAAAATAAGCATTAAAATGAAGGAAATATTCATCTAAACGAAGTAAATATCGATTGTAATGAGAAAACAAGCATAAAAAAGAAGGAAATCTGCATCGAAGCGAATAAAATGTTGATCGTAATGAGAAAAGGAGCATCAAAATGAAATAAATATGCATCAAAACGAAGGAAATGCTGATCGTAACGAGAAAATGAGCATTAAAATGAAGAAAATATTCATCGAAACGAAGGAAATATTGATCGTAACGAGTAAACGAGCATAAAAAAGAAGGAAATCTGCATCGAAACGAATGAAATGTTGATCGTAACGAGAAAAGGAGCATCAAAATGAAGTAAATGTGCATCGAAACGAAGGAAATGCTGATCGTAACGAGAAAATGAGCATCAAAATAAAGGAAACATGCATCGAAACGAAGGAAATGTTGATCGTAACGAGAAAATGAGCATTAAAATGAAGGAAATCTGCATCGAAATGAATGAAATGTTGATCGTAACGAGAAAAGGAGCATCAAAATGAAGTAAATATGCATCAAAACGAAGGAAATGCTGATCGTAACGAGAAAATGAGCATCAAAATGAAGGAAATATACATCGAAATGAAGGTAATATTGATCGTAAAGAGAAAATGAGAATCAAAACGTAGGAAATATGCATCGAAACAAAGGAAATATTGATCGTAATGAGAAAACGAGCATCAAAAAGAAGGAAATTTGCATCAAAACGAATGAAATGTTAATCGTAACGAGAAAAGGAACATCAAAATGAAGTAAATATGCATCGAAACGAAGGAAATGCTTATCGTAACGAGAAAATGAGCATCAAAATGAAGGAAATATGCATCGAAACGAAGGAAATATTAATCGTAATGAGAAAATGAGCATTAAAATGAAGGAAATATTCATCGAAACGAAGGAAATGTTGATCGTAACGAGAAAATGAGCATAAAAAAGAAGGAAATCTGCATCGAAACGAATGAAATGTTGATCGTAACGAGAAAAGGAGCATTAAAATGAAATAAATGTGCATCGAAATGAAGGAAATGCTGATCGTAACAAGAAAAGGAGCATCAAAATGAAGGAAATATGCATCGAAACGAAGGAAATATTGATCGTAACGAGAAAATGAGCATTAAAATGAAGGAAATATTCATCGAAACGAAGTAAATATTGATCGTAACGAGAAAACGAGCATAAAAAAGAAGGAAATCTGCATCGAAACGAATGAAATGTTGATCGTAACGAGAAAAGGAGCATCAAAATGAAGTAAATATGCATCAAAACGAAGGAAATGCTGATCGTAATGAGAAAATGAGCATCAAAATGAAGGAAATATGCATCGAAACGAAGGTAATATTGATCGTAAAGAGAAAATGAGAATCAAAATGTAGGAAATATGCATCGAAACAAAGGAAATATTGATCGTAACGAGAAAACGAGCATCAAAAAGAAGGAAATTTGCATCAAAACGAATGAAATGTTAATCGTAACGAGAAAAGGAACATCAAAATGATGTAAATATGCATCGAAATGAAGGAAATGCTGATCGTAACGAGAAAATGAGCATCAAAATAAAGGAAATATGCATCTTAACGAAGGAAATATTGATCGTATTGAGAAAATAAGCATTAAAATGAAGGAAATATTCATCTAAACGAAGTAAATATCGATTGTAACGAGAAAACAAGCATTAAAAAGAAGGAAATCTGCATCGAAGCGAATGAAATGTTGATCGTAACGAGAAAAGAAGCATCAAAATAAAGTAAATATGCATCAAAACGAAGGAAATGCTGATCGTAACGAGAAAAGAAGCATCAAAATGAAGGAAATATGCATCGAAACGAAGGAAATGTTGATCGTAACGAGAAAATGAGCATTAAAATGAAGGAAATATTCATCGAAACGAAGGAAATGTTAATCGTAATGAGAAAAGGAGCATCAAAATGAAGGAAATATGCATCGAAACGAAGGAAATGTTGATCGTAGCGAGAAAATGAGCATTAAAATGAAGGAAATATTCATCGAAACAAAGGAAATGTTGATCGTAATGAGAAAAGGAGCATCAAAATGAAGGAAATATGCATCGAAACAAAAGAAATATTGATCATAACGAGAAAAAGAGCATCAAAATGAAGGAAATATGCATCGAAACGAAGGAAATGCTGATCGTAACAAGAAAAGGAGCATCAAAATGAAGGAAATATGCATCGAAACGAAGGAAATATTGATCGTAACGAGAAAATGAGCATTATAATGAAGTAAATATTCATCGAAACGAAGGAAATATTGATCGTTACAAGAAAACGAGCATAAAAAAGAAGAAAATCTGCATCGAAACGAATGAAATGTTGATCGTAATGAGAAAAGGAGCATTAAAATGTAATAAATGTGCATCGAAACGAAGGAAATGCTGATCGTAACAAGAAAAGGAGCATCAAAATGAAGGAAATATGCATCGAAACGAAGGAAATATTGATCGTAACGAGAAAATGAGCATTAAAATGAAGGAAATATTCATCGAAACGAAGTAAATATTGATCGTAACGAGAAAACGAGCATAAAAATGAAGTAAATATGCATCAAAACGAAGGAAATGCTGATCGTAATGAGAAAATGAGCATCAAAACGAAGGAAATATGCATCGAAACGAAGGTAATATTGGTCGTAGAGAGAAAATGAGAATCAAAACGTAGGAAATATGCATCGAAACAAAGGAAATATTGATCGTAACGAGAAAAGGAGCATCAAAATGAAGTAAATATGCATCAAAACGAAGGAAATGCTGATCGTAATGAGAAAATGAGCATCAAAACGAAGGAAATATGCATCGAAACGAAGGTAATATTGGTCGTAGAGAGAAAATGAGAATCAAAACGTAGGAAATATGCATCGAAACAAAGGAAATATTGATCGTAACGAGAAAACGAGCATCAAAAAGAAGAAAATTTGTATCAAAACGAATGAAATGTTAATCGTAACGAGAAAATGAACATCAAAATGATGTAAATATGCATCGAAACGAAGGAAATGCTGATCGTAACGAGAAAATGAGCATCAAAATGAAGGAAATATGCATCTTAACGAAAGAAATATTGATCGTATTGACAAAATAAGCATTAAAATGAAGGAAATAATCATCGAAACGAAGGAAATATTGATCGTAATGAGAAAAGGAGCATCAAAATGAAGGAAATATGCATCGAAACGAAGGTAATATTGATCGTAACGAGAAAATGAGAATCAAAACATAGGAAATATGCATCGAAACAAAAGAAATATTGTTCGTAACGAGAAAACGAGCATCAAAAAGAAGGAAATTTGCATCAAAATGAATGAAATGTTAATCGTAACGAGAAAAAGAACATCAAAATGATGTAAATATGCATCAAAACGAAGGAAATGCTGATCGTTACGAGAAAATGAGCATCAAAATGAAGGAAATATGCATCTTAACGAAGGAAATATTGATCGTATTGAGAAAATAAGCATAAAAATGAAGGAAATATTCATCTAAACGAAGTAAATATCGATTGTAATGAGAAAACAAGCATAAAAAAGAAGGAAATCTGCATCGAAGCGAATAAAATGTTGATCGTAATGAGAAAAGGAGCATCAAAATGAAATAAATATGCATCAAAACGAAGGAAATGCTGATCGTAACGAGAAAATGAGCATTAAAATGAAGAAAATATTCATCGAAAAGAAGGAAATATTGATCGTAACGAGAAAACGAGCATAAAAAAGAAGGAAATCTGCATCGAAACGAATGAAATGTTGATCGTAACAAGAAAAGGAGCATCAAAATGAAGTAAATGTGCATCGAAACGAAGGAAATGCTGATCGTAACGAGAAAATGAGCATCAAAATAAAGGAAACATGCATCGAAACGAAGGAAATGTTGATCGTAACGAGAAAATGAGCATTAAAATGAAGGAAATCTGCATCGAAATGAATGAAATGTTGATCGTAACGAGAAAAGGAGCATCAAAATGAAGTAAATATGCATCAAAACGAAGGAAATGCTGATCGTAACGAGAAAATTAGCATCAAAATGAAGGAAATATACATCAAAATGAAGGTAATATTGATCGTAAAGAGAAAATGAGAATCAAAACGTAGGAAATATGCATCGAAACAAAGGAAATATTGATCGTAATGAGAAAACGAGCATCAAAAAGAAGGAAATTTGCATCAAAACGAATGAAATGTTAATCGTAACGAGAAAAGGAACATCAAAATGAAGTAAATATGCATCGAAACGAAGGAAATGCTTATCGTAACGAGAAAATGAGCATCAAAATGAAGGAAATATGCATCAAAACGAAGGAAATATTAATCGTAATGAGAAAATGAGCATTAAAATGAAGGAAATATTCATCGAAACGAAGGAAATATTGATCGTAACGAGAAAACGAGCATAAAAAAGAAGGAAATCTGCATCGAAACGAATGAAATGTTGATCGTAACGAGAAAAGGAGCATTAAAATGAAATAAATGTGCATCGAAACGAAGGAAATGCTGATCGTAACAAGAAAAGGAGCATCAAAATGAAGGAATTATGCATCGAAACGAAGGTAATATTGATCGTAAAGAGAAAATGAGAATCAAAATGTAGGAAATATGCATCGAAACAAAGGAAATATTGATCGTAACGAGAAAACGAGCATCAAAAAGAAGGAAATTTGCATCAAAACGAATGAAATGTTAATCGTAACGAGAAAAGGAACATCAAAATGATGTAAATATGCATCGAAACGAAGGAAATGCTGATCGTAACGAGAAAATGAGCATCAAAATAAAGGAAATATGCATCTTAACGAAGGAAATATTGATCGTATTGAGAAAATAAGCATTAAAATGAAGGAAATATTCATCTAAACGAAGTAAATATCGATTGTAACGAGAAAACAAGCATTAAAAAGAAGGAAATCTGCATCGAAGCGAATGAAATGTTGATCGTAACGAGAAAAGAAGCATCAAAATAAAGTAAATATGCATCAAAACGAAGGAAATGCTGATCGTAACGAGAAAAGAAGCATCAAAATGAAGGAAATATGCATCGAAACGAAGGAAATGTTGATCGTAACGAGAAAATGAGCATCAAAATGAAGGAAATATTCATCGAAACGAAGGAAATGTTGATCGTAATGAGAAAAGGAGCATCAAAATGAAGGAAATATGCATCGAAACGAAGGAAATGTTGATCGTAGCGAGAAAAATGAGCATTAAAATGAAGGAAATATTCATCGAAACAAAGGAAATGTTGATCGTAATGAGAAAAGGAGCATCAAAATGAAGGAAATATGCATCGAAACAAAAGAAATATTGATCATAACGAGAAAAAGAGCATCAAAATGAAGGAAATATGCATCGAAACGAAGGAAATGCTGATCGTAACAAGAATAGGAGCATCAAAATGAAGGAAATATGCATCGAAACGAAGGAAATATTGATCGTAACGAGAAAATGAGCATTAAAATGAAGTAAATATTCATCGAAACGAAGGAAATATTGATCGTTACAAGAAAACGAGCATAAAAAAGAAGGAAATCTGCATCGAAATGAATGAAATGTTGATCGTAATGAGAAAAGGAGCATTAAAATGAAATAAATGTGCATCGAAACGAAGGAAATGCTGATCGTAACAAGAAAAGGAGCATCAAAATGAAGGAAATATGCATCGAAACGAAGGAAATATTGATCGTAACGAGAAAATGAGCATTAAAATGAAGGAAATATTCATCAAAACGAAGTAAATATTGATCGTAACGAGAAAACGAGCATAAAAAAGAAGGAAATCTGCATCGAAATGAATGAAATATTGATCGTAACGAGAAAAGGAGCATCAAAATGAAGTAAATATGCATCAAAACGAAGGAAATGCTGATCGTAATGAGAAAATGAGCATCAAAACGAAGGAAATATGCATCGAAACGAAGGTAATATTGGTGGTAGAGAGAAAATGAGAATCAAAACGTAGGAAATATGCATCGAAACAAAGGAAATATTGATCGTAACGAGAAAACGAGCATCAAAAAGAAGAAAATTTGCATCAAAACGAATGAAATGTTAATCGTAACGAGAAAATGAACATCAAAATGATGTAAATATGCATCGAAACGAAGGAAATGCTGATCGTAACGAGAAAATGAGCATCAAAATGAAGGAAATATGCATCTTAACGAAAGAAATATTGATCGTATTGACAAAATAAGCATTAAAATGAAGGAAATAATCATCGAAACGAAGGAAATATTGATCGTAATGAGAAAAGGAGCATCAAAATGAAGGAAATATGCATCGAAACGAAGGTAATATTGATCGTAACGAGAAAATGAGAATCAAAACGTAGGAAATATGCATCGAAACAAAAGAAATATTGATCGTAACGAGAAAACGAGCATCAAAAAGAAGGAAATTTGCATCAAAATGAATGAAATGTTAATCGTAACGAGAAAAAGAACATCAAAATGATGTAAATATGCTTCAAAACGAAGGAAATGCTGATCGTTACGAGAAAATGAGCATCAAAATGAAGGAAATATGCATCTTAACGAAGGAAATATTGATCGTATTGAGAAAATAAGCATTAAAATGAAGGAAATATTCATCTAAACGAAGTAAATATCGATTGTAATGAGAAAACAAGCATAAAAAAGAAGGAAATCTGCATCGAAGCGAATAAAATGTTGATCGTAATGAGAAAAGGAGCATCAAAATGAAATAAATATGCATCAAAACGAAGGAAATGCTGATCGTAACGAGAAAATGAGCATTAAAATGAAGAAAATATTCATCGAAACGAAGGAAATATTGATCGTAACGAGAAAATGAGCATAAAAAAGAAGGAAATCTGCATCGAAACGAATGAAATGTTGATCGTAACGAGAAAAGGAGCATCAAAATGAAGTAAATGTGCATCGAAACGAAGGAAATGCTGATCGTAACGAGAAAATGAGCATCAAAATAAAGGAAACATGCATCGAAACGAAGGAAATGTTGATCGTAACGAGAAAATGAGCATTAAAATGAAGAAAATCTGCATCGAAATGAATGAAATGTTGATCGTAATGAGAAAAGGAGCATCAAAATGAAGTAAATATGCATCAAAACGAAGGAAATGCTGATCGTAACGAGAAAATTAGCATCAAAATGAAGGAAATATACATCAAAATGAAGGTAATATTGATCGTAAAGAGAAAATGAGAATCAAAACGTAGGAAATATGCATCGAAACAAAGGAAATATTGATCGTAATGAGAAAACGAGCATCAAAAAGAAGGAAATTTGCATCAAAACGAATGAAATGTTAATCGTAACGAGAAAAGGAACATCAAAATGAAGTAAATATGCATCGAAACGAAGGAAATGCTTATCGTAACGAGAAAATGAGCATCAAAATGAAGGAAATATGCATCAAAACGAAGGAAATATTAATCGTAATGAGAAAATGAGCATTAAAATGAAGGAAATATTCATCGAAACGAAGGAAATATTGATCGTAACGAGAAAACGAGCATAAAAAAGAAGGAAATCTGCATTGAAACGAATGAAATGTTGATCGTAACGAGAAATGGAGCATTAAAATGAAATAAATGTGCATCGAAACGAAGGAAATGCTGATCGTAACAAGAAAATGAGCATTAAAATGAAGGAAATATTCATCGAAACGAAGTAAATATTGATCGTAACGAGAAAACGAGCATAAAAAAGAAGGAAATCTGCATCGAAACGAATGAAATGTTGATCGTAACGAGAAAAGGAGCATCAAAATGAAGTAAATATGCATCAAAACGAAGGAAATGCTGATCGTAATGAGAAAATGAGCATCAAAATGAAGGAAATATGCATCGAAACGAAGGTAATATTGATCGTAAAGAGAAAATGAGAATCAAAATGTAGGAAATATGCATCGAAACAAAGGAAATATTGATCGTAACGAGAAAACGAGCATCAAAAAGAAGGAAATTTGCATCAAAACGAATGAAATGTTAATCGTAACGAGAAAAGGAACATCAAAATGATGTAAATATGCATCGAAACGAAGGAAATGCTGATCGTAACGAGAAAATGAGCATCAAAATAAAGGAAATATGCATCTTAACGAAGGAAATATTGATCGTATTGAGAAAATAAGCATTAAAATGAAGGAAATATTCATCTAAACGAAGTAAATATCGATTGTAACGAGAAAACAAGCATTAAAAAGAAGGAAATCTGCATCGAAGCGAATGAAATGTTGATCGTAACGAGAAAAGAAGCATAAAAATAAAGTAAATATGCATCAAAACGAAGGAAATGCTGATCGTAACGAGAAAAGAAGCATCAAAATGAAGGAAATATGCATCGAAACGAAGGAAATGTTGATCGTAACGAGAAAATGAGCATCAAAATGAAGGAAATATTCATCGAAACGAAGGAAATGTTGATCGTAATGAGAAAAGGAGCATCAAAATGAAGGAAATATGCATCGAAACGAAGGAAATGTTGATCGTAGCGAGAAAATGAGCATTAAAATGAAGGAAATATTCATCGAAACAAAGGAAATGTTGATCGTAATGAGAAAAGGAGCATCAAAATGAAGGAAATATGCATCGAAACAAAAGAAATATTGATCATAACGAGAAAAAGAGCATCAAAATGAAGGAAATATGCATCGAAACGAAGGAAATGCTGATCGTAACAAGAATAGGAGCATCAAAATGAAGGAAATATGCATCGAAACGAAGGAAATATTGATCGTAACGAGAAAATGAGCATTAAAATGAAGTAAATATTCATCGAAACGAAGGAAATATTGATCGTTACAAGAAAACGAGCATAAAAAAGAAGGAAATCTGCATCGAAACGAATGAAATGTTGATCGTACTGAGAAAAGGAGCATTAAAATGAAATAAATGTGCATCGAAACGAAGGAAATGCTGATCGTAACAAGAAAAGGAGCATCAAAATGAAGGAAATATGCATCGAAACGAAGGAAATATTGATCGTAACGAGAAAATGAGCATTAAAATGAAGGAAATATTCATCGAAACGAAGTAAATATTGATCGTAACGAGAAAACGAGCATAAAAAAGAAGGAAATCTGCATCGAAATGAATGAAATATTGATCGTAACGAGAAAAGGAGCATCAAAATGAAGTAAATATGCATCAAAACGAAGGAAATGCTGATCGTAATGAGAAAATGAGCATCAAAACGAAGGAAATATGCATCGAAACGAAGGTAATATTGGTCGTAGAGAGAAAATGAGAATCAAAACGTAGGAAATATGCATCGAAACAAAGGAAATATTGATCGTAACGAGAAAACGAGCATCAAAAAGAAGAAAATTTGCATCAAAATGAATGAAATGTTAATCGTAACGAGAAAATGAACATCAAAATGATGTAAATATGCATCGAAACGAAGGAAATGCTGATCGTAACGAGAAAATGAGCATCAAAATGAAGGAAATATGCATCTTAACGAAAGAAATATTGATCGTATTGACAAAATAAGCATTAAAATGAAGGAAATAATCATCGAAACGAAGGAAATATTGATCGTAATGAGAAAAGGAGCATCAAAATGAAGGAAATATGCATCGAAACGAAGGTAATATTGATCGTAACGAGAAAATGAGAATCAAAACGTAGGAAATATGCATCGAAACAAAAGAAATATTGATCGTAACGAGAAAACGAGCATCAAAAAGAAGGAAATTTGCATCAAAATGAATGAAATGTTAATCGTAACGAGAAAAAGAACATCTAAATGATGTAAATATGCATCAAAACGAAGGAAATGCTGATCGTTACGAGAAAATGAGCATCAAAATGAAGGAAATATGCATCTTAACGAAGGAAATATTGATCGTATTGAGAAAATAAGCATTAAAATGAAGGAAATATTCATCTAAACGAAGTAAATATCGATTGTAATGAGAAAACAAGCATAAAAAAGAAGGAAATCTGCATCGAAGCGAATAAAATGTTGATCGTAATGAGAAAAGGAGCATCAAAATGAAATAAATATGCATCAAAACGAAGGAAATGCTGATCGTAACGAGAAAATGAGCATTAAAATGAAGAAAATATTCATCGAAACGAAGGAAATATTGATCGTAACGAGAAAACGAGCATAAAAAAGAAGGAAATCTGCATCAAAACGAATTAAATGTTGATCGTAACGAGAAAAGGAGCATCAAAATGAAGTAAATGTGCATCGAAACGAAGGAAATGCTGATCGTAACGAGAAAATGAGCATCAAAATAAAGGAAACATGCATCGAAACGAAGGAAATGTTGATCGTAACGAGAAAATGAGCATTAAAATGAAGAAAATCTGCATCGAAATGAATGAAATGTTGATCGTAACGAGAAAAGGAGCATCAAAATGAAGTAAATATGCATCAAAACGAAGGAAATGCTGATCGTAACGAGAAAATTAGCTTCAAAATGAAGGAAATATACATCAAAATGAAGGTAATATTGATCGTAAAGAGAAAATGAGAATCAAAACGTAGGAAATATGCATCGAAACAAAGGAAATATTGATCGTAATGAGAAAACGAGCATCAAAAAGAAGGAAATTTGCATCAAAACGAATGAAATGTTAATCGTAACGAGAAAAGGAACATCAAAATGAAGTAAATATGCATCGAAACGAAGGAAATGCTTATCGTAACGAGAAAATGAGCATCAAAATGAAGTAAATATGCATCAAAACGAAGGAAATATTAATCGTAATGAGAAAATGAGCATTAAAATGAAGGAAATATTCATCGAAACGAAGGAAATATTGATCGTAACGAGAAAACGAGCATAAAAAAGAAGGAAATCTGCATCGAAACGAATGAAATGTTGATCGTAACGAGAAATGGAGCATTAAAATGAAATAAATGTGCATCGAAACGAAGGAAATGCTGATCGTAACAAGAAAAGGAGCATCAAAATGAAGGAAATATGCATCGAAACGAAGGAAATATTGATCGTAACGAGAAAATGAGCATTAAAATGAAGGAAATATTCATCGAAACGAAGTAAATATTGATCGTAACGAGAAAACGAGCATAAAAAAGAAGGAAATCTGCATCGAAACGAATGAAATGTTGATCGTAACGAGAAAAGGAGCATCAAAATGAAGTAAATATGCATCAAAACGAAGGAAATGCTGATCGTAATGAGAAAATGAGCATCAAAATGAAGGAAATATGCATCGAAACGAAGGTAATATTGATCATAAAGAGAAAATGAGAATCAAAATGTAGGAAATATGCATCGAAACAAAGGAAATATTGATCGTAACGAGAAAACGAGCATCAAAAAGAAAGAAATTTGCATCAAAACGAATGAAATGTTAATCGTAACGAGAAAAGGAACATCAAAATGATGTAAATATGCATCGAAACGAAGGAAATGCTGATCGTAACGAGAAAATGAGCATCAAAATAAAGGAAATATGCATCTTAACGAAGGAAATATTGATCGTATTGAGAAAATAAGCATTAAAATGAAGGAAATATTCATCTAAACGAAGTAAATATCGATTGTAACGAGAAAACAAGCATTAAAAAGAAGGAAATATGCATCGAAGCGAATGAAATGTTGATCGTAACGAGAAAAGAAGCATCAAAATAAAGTAAATATGCATCAAAACGAAGGAAATGCTGATCGTAACGAGAAAAGAAGCATCAAAATGAAGGAAATATGCATCGAAACGAAGGAAATGTTGATCGTAACGAGAAAATGAGCATTAAAATGAAGGAAATATTCATCGAAACGAAGGAAATGTTGATCGTAATGAGAAAAGGAGCATCAAAATGAAGGAAATATGCATCGAAACGAAGAAAATGTTGATCGTAGCGAGAAAATGAGCATCAAAATGAAGGAAATATGCATCGAAACAAAGGAAATGTTGATCGTAATGAGAAAAGGAGCATCAAAATAAAGGAAATATGCATCGAAACAAAAGAAATATTGATCATAACGAGAAAAAGAGCATCAAAATGAAGGAAATATGCATCGAAACGAAGGAAATGCTGATCGAAACAAGAAAAGGAGCATCAAAATGAAGGAAATATGCATCGAAACGAAGGAAATATTGATCGTAACGAGAAAATGAGCATTAAAATGAAGTAAATATTCATCGAAACGAAGGAAATATTGATCGTTACAAGAAAACGAGCATAAAAAAGAAGAAAATCTGCATCGAAACGAATGAAATGTTGATCGTAATGAGAAAAGGAGCATTAAAATGAAATAAATGTGCATCGAAACGAAGGAAATGCTGATCGTAACAAGAAAAGGAGCATCAAAATGAAGGAAATATGCATCGAAACGAAGGAAATATTGATCGTAACGAGAAAATGAGCATTAAAATGAAGGAAATATTCATCGAAACGAAGTAAATATTGATCGTAACGAGAAAACGAGCATAAAAAAGAAGGAAATCTGCATCGAAACGAAGGAAATGTTGATCGTAATGAGAAAAGGAGCATCAAAATGAAGGAAATATGCATCGAAACGAAGGAAATGTTGATCGTAGCGAGAAAATGAGCATTAAAATGAAGGAAATATTCATCGAAACAAAGGAAATGTTGATCGTAATGAGAAAAGGAGCATCAAAATAAAGGAAATATGCATCGAAACAAAAGAAATATTGATCATAACGAGAAAAAGAGCATCAAAATGAAGGAAATATGCATCGAAACGAAGGAAATGCTGATCGAAACAAGAAAAGGAGCATCAAAATGAAGGAAATATGCATCGAAACGAAGAAAATATTGATCGTAACGAGAAAATGAGCATTAAAATGAAGTAAATATTCATCGAAACGAAGGAAATATTGATCGTTACAAGAAAACGAGCATAAAAAAGAAGAAAATATGCATCGAAACGAATGAAATGTTGATCGTAATGAGAAATGGAGCATTAAAATGAAATAAATGAGCATCGAAACGAAGGAAATGCTGATCGTAACAAGAAAAGGAGCATCAAAATGAAGGAAATATGCATCGAAACGAAGGAAATATTGATCGTAACGAGAAAATGAGCATTAAAATGAAGGAAATATTCATCGAAACGAAGTAAATATTGATTGTAACTAGAAAACGAGCATAAAAAAGAAGGAAATCTGCATCGAAATGAATGAAATATTGATCGTAACGAGAAAAGGAGCATCAAAATGAAGTAAATATGCATCAAAACGAAGGAAATGCTGATCGTAATGAGAAAATGAGCATCAAAACGAAGGAAATATGCATCGAAACGAAGGTAATATTGGTCGTAGAGAGAAAATGAGAATCAAAACGTAGGAAATATGCATCGAAACAAAGGAAATATTGATCGTAACGAGAAAACGAGCATCAAAAAGAAGAAAATTTGCATCAAAACGAATGAAATGTTAATCGTAACGAGAAAATGAACATCAAAATGATGTAAATATGCATCGAAACGAAGGAAATGCTGATCGTAACGAGAAAATGAGCATCAAAATGAAGGAAATATGCATCTTAACGAAAGAAATATTGATCGTATTGACAAAATAAGCATTAAAATGAAGGAAATAATCATCGAAACGAAGGAAATATTGATCGTAATGAGAAAAGGAGCATCAAAATGAAGGAAATATGCATCGAAACGAAGGTAATATTGATCGTAACGAGAAAATGAGAATCAAAACGTAGGAAATATGCATCGAAACAAAAGAAATATTGATCGTAACGAGAAAACGAGCATCAAAAAGAAGGAAATTTGCATCAAAATGAATGAAATGTTAATCGTAACGAGAAAAAGAACATCAAAATGATGTAAATATGCATCAAAACGAAGGAAATGCTGATCGTTACGAGAAAATGAGCATCAAAATGAAGGAAATATGCATCTTAACGAAGGAAATATTGATCGTATTGAGAAAATAAGCATAAAAATGAAGGAAATATTCATCTAAACGAAGTAAATATCGATTGTAATGAGAAAACAAGCATAAAAAAGAAGGAAATCTGCATCGAAGCGAATAAAATGTTGATCGTAATGAGAAAAGGAGCATCAAAATGAAATAAATATGCATCAAAACGAAGGAAATGCTGATCGTAACGAGAAAATGAGCATTAAAATGAAGAAAATATTCATCGAAACGAAGGAAATATTGATCGTAACGAGAAAACGAGCATAAAAAAGAAGGAAATCTGCATCGAAACGAATGAAATGTTGATCGTAACGAGAAAAGGAGCATCAAAATGAAGTAAATGTGCATCGAAACGAAGGAAATGCTGATCGTAACGAGAAAATGAGCATCAAAATAAAGGAAACATTCATCGAAACGAAGAAAATGTTGATCGTAACGAGAAAATGAGCATTAAAATGAAGGAAATCTGCATCGAAATGAATGAAATGTTGATCGTAACGAGAAAATGAGCATCAAAATGAAGTAAATATGCATCAAAACGAAGGAAATGCTGATCGTAACGAGAAAATTAGCATCAAAATGAAGGAAATATACATCAAAATGAAGGTAATATTGATCGTAAAGAGAAAATGAGAATCAAAACGTAGGAAATATGCATCGAAACAAAGGAAATATTGATCGTAATGAGAAAACGAGCATCAAAAAGAAGGAAATTTGCATCAAAACGAATGAAATGTTAATCGTAACGAGAAAAGGAACATCAAAATGAAGTAAATATGCATCGAAACGAAGGAAATGCTTATCGTAACGAGAAAATGAGCATCAAAATGAAGGAAATATGCATCAAAACGAAGAAATATTAATCGTAATGAGAAAATGAGCATTAAAATGAAGGAAATATTCATCGAAACGAGGAAATATTGATCGTAACGAGAAAACGAGCATAAAAAAGAAGGAAATCTGCATCGAAACGAATGAAATGTTGATCGTAACGAGAAAAGGAGCATTAAAATGAAATAAATGTGCATCGAAACGAAGGAAATGCTGATCGTAACAAGAAAAGGAGCATCAAAATGAAGGAAATATGCATCGAAACGAAGGAAATATTGATCGTAACGAGAAAATGAGCATTAAAATGAAGGAAATATTCATCGAAACGAAGTAAATATTGATCGTAACGAGAAAACGAGCATAAAAAAGAAGAAAATCTACATCGAAACGAATGAAATGTTGATCGTAACGAGAAAATGAGCATCAAAATGAAGTAAATATGCATCAAAACGAAGGAAATGCTGATCGTAATGAGAAAATGAGCATCAAAATGAAGGAAATATGCATCGAAACGAAGGTAATATTGATCGTAAAGAGAAAATGAGAATCAAAATGTAGGAAATATGCATCGAAACAAAGGAAATATTGATCGTAACGAGAAAACGAGCATCAAAAAGAAGGAAATTTGCATCAAAACGAATGAAATGTTAATCGTAACGAGAAAAGGAACATCAAAATGAAGTAAATATGCATCGAAACGAAGGAAATGCTTATCGTAACGAGAAAATGAGCATCAAAATGAAGGAAATATGCATCGAAACGAAGGAAATATTAATCGTAATGAGAAAATGAGCATTAAAATGAAGGAAATATTCATCGAAACGAAGGAAATATTGATCGTAACGAGAAAACGAGCATAAAAAAGAAGGAAATCTGCATCGAAACGAATGAAATGTTGATCGTAACGAGAAAATGAGCATTAAAATGAAATAAATGTGCATCGAAACGAAGGAAATGCTGATCGTAACAAGAAAAGGAGCATCAAAATGAAGGAAATATGCATCGAAACGAAGGAAATATTGATCGTAACGAGAAAATGAGCATTAAAATGAAGGAAATATTCATCGAAACGAAGTAAATATTGATCGTAACGAGAAAACGAGCATAAAAAAGAAGGAAATCTGCATCGAAACGAATGAAATGTTGATCGTAACGAGAAAAGGAGCATCAAAATGAAGTAAATATGCATCAAAACGAAGGAAATGCTGATCGTAATGAGAAAATGAACATCAAAATGAAGGAAATATGCATCGAAACGAAGGTAATATTGATAGTAAAGAGAAAATGAGAATCAAAATGTAGGAAATATGCATCGAAACAAAGGAAATATTGATCGTAACGAGAAAACGAGCATCAAAAAGAAGGAAATTTGCATCAAAACGAATGAAATGTTAATCGTAACGAGAAAAGGAACATCAAAATGATGTAAATATGCATCGAAACGAAGGAAATGCTGATCGTAACGAGAAAATGAGCATCAAAATAAAGGAAATATGCATCTTAACGAAGGAAATATTGATCGTATTGAGAAAATAAGCATTAAAATGAAGGAAATATTCATCTAAACGAAGTAAATATCGATTGTAACGAGAAAACAAGCATTAAAAAGAAGGAAATCAGCATCGAAGCGAATGAAATGTTGATCGTAACGAGAAAAGAAGCATCAAAATAAAGTAAATATGCATCAAAACGAAGGAAATGCTGATCGTAACGAGAAAAGAAGCATCAAAATGAAGGAAATATGCATCGAAACGAAGGAAATGTTGATCGTAACGAGAAAATGAGCATTAAAATGAAGGAAATATTCATCGAAACGAAGGAAATGTTGATCGTAATGAGAAAAGGAGCATCAAAATGAAGGAAATATGCATCGAAACGAAGGAAATGTTGATCGTAGCGAGAAAATGAGCATTAAAATGAAGGAAATATTCATCGAAACAAAGGAAATGTTGATCGTAATGAGAAAAGGAGCATCAAAATGAAGGAAATATGCATCGAAACAAAAGAAATATTGATCATAACGAGAAAAAGAGCATCAAAATGAAGGAAATATGCATCGAAACGAAGGTAATGTTGATCGTAAAGATAAAATAAGAAAAAAACGAAGGAAATATGCAACGAAATGAAGGAAATATTGATCGTAACGAGAAAACGAGCGTTAAAATGAAGGAAATATTCATAGAAACGAAAAAAATATTGATCGTAACGAGAAAACGAGCATAAAAAAGAAGGAAATCTGCATCGAAATGAATGAAATGTTGATCGTAACGAGAAAAGGAGCATCAAAATGAAGTAAATGTGCATCGAAACGAAGGAAATAATGATCGTAACAAGAAAAGGAGCATCAAAATGAACGAAATATGCATCGAAACGAAGGAAATATTGATCGTAACGAGAAAATGAGCATTAAAATGAAGGAAATATTCATCAAAACGAAGTAAATAGTGATCGTAACGAGAAAACGAGCATAAAAAAGAAGGAAATCTGCATCGAAATGAATGAAATGTTGATCGTAACGAGGAAAGAAGCATCAAAATGAAGTAAATATGCATCAAAACGAAGGAAATGCTGATCGTAATGAGAAAATGAGCATCAAAATGAAGGAAATATGCATCGAAACGAAGGTAATATTGATCGTAAAGAGAAAATGAGAATCAAAACGTAGGAAATATGCATCGAAACAAAGGAAATATTGATCGTAACGAGAAAACGAGCATCAAAAAGAAGGAAATTTGCATCAAAACGAATGTTAATCGTAACGAGAAAAGGAACATCAAAATGAAGTAAATATGCACCGAAACGAAGGAAATGCTTATCGTAACGAGAAAATGAGCATCAAAATGAAGGAAATATGCATCGAAACGAAGGAAATATTGATCGTAATGAGAAAATGAGCATTAAAATGAAGAAAATATTCATCTAAACGAAGTAAATATCGATTGTAACGAGAAAACGAGCATCAAAAAGAAGGAAATCTGCATCGAAGCGAATGAAATGTTGATCGTAACGAGAAAAGAAGCATCAAAATAAAGTAAATATGCATCAAAACGAAGGAAATGCTGATCGTAACGAGAAGAAACATCAAAATGAAGGAAATATGCATCGAAACGAAGGAAATGTTGATCGTAACGAGAAAATGAGCATTAAAATGAAGGAAATATTCATCGAAGCTAAGGAAATGTTGATCGTAATGAGAAAAGGAGCATCAAAATGAAGGAAATATGCATCGAAACGAAGGAAATGTTGATCATAACGAGAAAATGAGCATTAAAATGAAGGAAATATTCATCGAAACGAAGGAAATATTGATCGTAATGAGAAAATGAGCATTAAAATGAAGAAAATATTCATCTAAACGAAGTAAATATCGATTGTAACGAGAAAACAAGCATTAAAAAGAAGGAAATCTGCATCGAAGCGAATGAAATGTTGATCGTAACGAGAAAAGAAGCATCAAAATAAAGTAAATATGCATCAAAACGAAGGAAATGCTGATCGTAACGAGAAAAGAAGCATCAAAATGAAGGAAATATGCATCGAAACGAAGGAAATGTTGATCGTAACGAGAAAATGAGCATTAAAATGAAGGAAATATTCATCGAAACGAAGGAAATGTTGATAGTAATGAGAAAAGGAGCATCAAAATGAAGGAAATATGCATCGAAACGAAGGAAATGTTGATCGTAGCGAGAAAATTAGCATTCAAATGAAGGAAATATTCATCGAAACAAAGGAAATGTTGATCGTAATGAGAAAAGGAGCATCAAAATGAAGGAAATATGCATCGAAACAAAAGAAATATTGATCATAACGAGAAAAAGAGCATCAAAATGAAGGAAATATGCATCGAAACGAAGGAAATGCTGATCGTAACAAGAAAAGGAGCATCAAAATGAAGGAAATATGCATCGAAACGAAGGAAATATTGATCGTAACGAGAAAATGAGCATTAAAATGAAGTAAATATTCATCGAAACGAAGGAAATATTGATCGTTACAAGAAAACGAGCATAAAAAAGAAGGAAATCTGCATCGAAACGAATGAAATGTTGATCGTAATGAGAAAAGGAGCATTAAAATGAAATAAATGTGCATCGAAACGAAGGAAATGCTGATCGTAACAAGAAAATGAGCATCAAAATGAAGGAAATATGCATCGAAACGAAGGAAATATTGATCGTAACGAGAAAATGAGCATTAAAATGAAGGAAATATTCATCGAAACGAAGTAAATATTGATCGTAACGAGAAAACGAGCATAAAAAAGAAGGAAATCTGCATCGAAATGAATGAAATATTGATCGTAACGAGAAAAGGAGCATCAAAATGAAGTAAATATGCATCAAACGAAGGAAATGCTGATCGTAATGAGAAAATGAGCATCAAAACGAAGGAAATATGCATCGAAACGAAGGTAATATTGGTCGTAGAGAGAAAATGAGAATCAAAACGTAGGAAATATGCATCGAAACAAAGGAAATATTGATCGTAACGAGAAAACGAGCATCAAAAAGAAGAAAATTTGCATCAAAACGAATGAAATGTTAATCGTAATGAGAAAATGAACATCAAAATGATGTAAATATGCATCGAAACGAAGGAAATGCTGATCGTAACGAGAAAATGAGCATCAAAATGAAGGAAATATGCATCTTAACGAAAGAAATATTGATCGTATTGACAAAATAAGCATTAAAATGAAGGAAATAATCATCGAAACGAAGGAAATATTGATCGTAATGAGAAAAGGAGCATCAAAATGAAGGAAATATGCATCGAAACGAAGGTAATATTGATCGTAACGAGAAAATGAGAATCAAAACGTAGGAAATATGCATCGAAACAAAAGAAATATTGATCGTAACGAGAAAACGAGCATCAAAAAGAAGGAAATTTGCATCAAAATGAATGAAATGTTAATCGTAACGAGAAAAAGAACATCAAAATGATGTAAATATGCATCAAAACGAAGGAAATGCTGATCGTAACGAGAAAATGAGCATCAAAATGAAGGAAATATGCATCTTAACGAAGGAAATATTGATCGTATTGAGAAAATAAGCATTAAAATGAAGGAAATATTCATCTAAACGAAGTAAATATCGATTGTAATGAGAAAACAAGCATAAAAAAGAAGGAAATCTGCATCGAAGCGAATAAAATGTTGATCGTAATGAGAAAAGGAGCATCAAAATGAAATAAATATGCATCAAAACGAAGGAAATGCTGATCGTAACGAGAAAATGAGCATTAAAATGAAGAAAATATTCATCGAAACGAAGGAAATATTGATCGTAACGAGAAAACGAGCATAAAAAAGAAGGAAATCTGCATCGAAACGAATGAAATGTTGATCATAACGAGAAAAGGAGCATCAAAATGAAGTAAATGTGCATCGAAACGAAGGAAATGCTGATCGTAACGAGAAAATGAGCATCAAAATAAAGGAAACATGCATCGAAACGAAGGAAATGTTGATCGTAACGAGAAAATGAGCATTAAAATGAAGGAAATCTGCATCGAAATGAATGAAATGTTGATCGTAACGAGAAAAGGAGCATCAAAATGAAGTAAATATGCATCAAAACGAAGGAAATGCTGATCGTAACGAGAAAATTAGCATCAAAATGAAGGAAATATACATCAAAATGAAGGTAATATTGATCGTAAAGAGAAAATGAGAATCAAAACGTAGGAAATATGCATCGAAACAAAAGAAATATTGATCGTAACGAGAAAACGAGCATCAAAAAGAATGAAATTTGCATCAAAATGAATGAAATGTTAATCGTAACGAGAAAAAGAACATCAAAATGATGTAAATATGCATCAAAACGAAGGAAATGCTGATCGTTACGAGAAAATGAGCATCAAAATGAAGGAAATATGCATCTTAACGAAGGAAATATTGATCGTATTGAGAAAATAAGCATAAAAATGAAGGAAATAT
>JAHCLQ010000940.1:0-40640 GCA_023678885.1 Pogostemon cablin | reverse complement strand
AAAAGAAGGAAATCTGCATCGAAACGAATGAAATGTTGATCGTAACGAGAAAAGGAGCATCAAAATGAAGTAAATATGCATCGAAACGAAGGAAATGCAGATCGTAACAAGAAAAGGAACATCAAAATGAAGGAAATATGCATCGAAACGAAGGAAATATTGATCGTAAAGAGAAAATGAGAATCAAAACGTAGGAAATATGCATCGAAACAAAGGAAATATTGATCGTAACGAGAAAACGAGCATCAAAAAGAAGGAAATTTGCATCAAAACGAATGAAATGTTAATCGTAACGAGAAAAGGAACATCAAAATGATGTAAATATGCATCGAAACGAAGGAAATGCTGATCGTAACGAGAAAATGAGCATCAAAATGAAGGAAATATGCATCTTAACGAAGGAAATATTGATCGTATTGAGAAAATAAGCATTAAAATGAAGGAAATATTCATCTAAACGAAGTAAATATCGATTGTAACGAGAAAACAAGCATTAAAAAGAAGGAAATCTGCATCGAAGCGAATGAAATGTTGATCGTAACGAGAAAAGGAGCATCAAAATGAAGTAAATATGCATCAAAACGAAGGAAATGCTGATCGTAACGAGAAAAGAAGCATCAAAATGAAGGAAATATGCATCGAAACGAAGGAAATGTTGATCGTAACGAGAAAATGAGCATTAAAATGAAGGAAATATTCATCGAAACGAAGGAAATGTTGATCGTAATGAGAAAAGGAGCAACAAAATAAAGGAAATATGCATCGAAACGAAGGAAATGTTGATCGTAGCGAGAAAATGAGCATTAAAATGAAGGAAATATTCATCGAAACAAAGGAAATGTTGATCGTAATGAGAAAAGGAGCATCAAAATGAAGGAAATATGCATCGAAACAAAAGAAATATTGATCATAACGAGAAAAAGAGCATCAAAATGAAGGAAATATGCATCGAAACGAAGGTAATGTTGATCGTAAAGATAAAATGAGAAACAAAACGAAGGAAATATGCAACGAAATGAAGGAAATATTGATCGTAACGAGAAAACGAGCATAAAAAAGAAGGAAATCTGCATCGAAACGAATGAAATGTTGATCGTAACGAGAAAAGGAGCATCAAAATGAAGTAAATATGCATCGAAACGAAGGAAATGCTGATCGTAACAAGAAAAGGAGCATCAAAATGAAGGAAATATGCATCGAAACGAAGGAAATATTGATCGTAACGAGAAAATGAGCATTAAAATGAAGGAAATATTCATCGAAACGAAGGAAATATTGATCGTAACGAGAAAACGAGCATAAAAAAGAAGGAAATCTGCATCGAAACGAATGAAATGTTGATCGTAACGAGAAAAGGAGCATCAAAATGAAGTAAATGTGCATCGAAACGAAGGAAATCATGATCGTAACAAGAAAATGAGCATCAAAGTGAAGGAAATATGCATCGAAACGAAGGAAATATTGATCGTAACGAGAAAATAAGCATTAAAATGAAGGAAATATTCATCGAAACGAAGTAAATATTGATCGTAACGAGAAAACGAGCATAAAAAAGAAGGAAATCTGCATCGAAACGAATGAAATGTTGATCGTAACGAGAAAAGGAGCATCAAAATGAAGTAAATATGCATCAAAACGAAGGTAAAGCTGATCGTAATGAGAAAATGAGCATCAAAATGAAGGAAATATGCATCGAAACGAAGGTAATATTGATCGTAAAGAGAAAATGAGAATCAAAACTTAGGAAATATGCATCGAAACAAAGGAAATTTTGATCGTAACGAGAAAACGAGCATCAAAAAGAAGGAAATTTGCATCAAAACGAATGAAATGTTAATCGTAACGAGAAAAGGAACATCAAAATGATGTAAATATGCATCGAAACGAAGGAAATGCTGATCGTAACGAGAAAATGAGCATCAAAATGAAGGAAATATGCATCTTAACGAAGGAAATATTGATCGTATTGAGAAAATAAGCATTAAAATGAAGGAAATATTCATCTAAACGAAGTAAATATCGATTGTAACGAGAAAACAAGCATTAAAAAGAAGGAAATCTGCATCGAAGCGAATGAAATGTTGATCGTAACGAGAAAAGGAGCATCAAAATAAAGTAAATATGCATCAAAACGAAGGAAATGCTGATCGTAACGAGAAAAGAAGCATCAAAATGAAGGAAATATACATCGAAACGAAGGAAATGTTGATCGTAACGAGAAAATGAGCATTAAAATAAAGGAAATATTCATCGAAACGAAGGAAATGTTGATCGTAATGAGAAAAGAGCATCAAAATGAAGGAAATATGCATCGAAACGAAGGAAATGTTGATCGTAGCGAGAAAATGAGCATTAAAATGAAGGAAATATTCATCGAAACAAAGGAAATGTTGATCGTAATGAGAAACGGAGCATCAAAATGAAGGAAATATGCATCGAAACAAAAGAAATATTGATCATAACGAGAAAAAGAGCTTCAAAATGAAGGAAATATGCATCGAAACGAAGGTAATTTTGATCGTAAAGATAAAATAAGAAACAAAACGAAGGAAATATGCAACGAAATGAAGGAAATATTGATCGTAACGAGAAAACGAGAATAAAAAAGGAGGAAATCTGCATCGAAACGAATGAAATGTTGATCGTAACGAGAAAAGGAGCATCAAAATGAAGTAAATATGCATCGAAACGAAGGAAATGCAGATCGTAACAAGAAAAGGAACATCAAAATGAAAGGAAATATGCATCGAAACGAAGGAAATATTGATCGTAAAGAGAAAATGAGAATCAAAACGTAGGAAATATGCATCGAAACAAAGGAAATATTGATCGTAACGAGAAAACGAGCATCAAAAAGAAGGAAATTTGCATCAAAACGAATGAAATGTTAATCGTAACGAGAAAAGGAACATCAAAATGATGTAAATATGCATCGAAACGAAGGAAATGCTGATCGTAACGAGAAAATGAGCATCAAAATGAAGGAAATATGCATCTTATCGAAGGAAATATTGATCGTATTGAGAAAATAAGCATTAAAATGAAGGAAATATTCATCTAAACGAAGTAAATATCGATTGTAACGAGAAAACAAGCATTAAAAAGAAGGAAATCTGCATCGAAGCGAATGAAATGTTGATCGTAACGAGAAAAGGAGCATCAAAATGAAGTAAATATACATCAAAACGAAGGAAATGCTGATCGTAACGAGAAAAGAAGCATCAAAATGAAGAAAATATGCATCGAAACGAAGGAAATATTGATCGTAATGAGAAAATGAGCATTAAAATGAAGGAAATATTCATCGAAACGAAGGAAATGTTGATCGTAATGAGAAAATGAGCAACAAAATAAAGGAAATATGCATCGAAACGAAGGAAATGTTGATCGTAGCGAGAAAATGAGCATTAAAATGAAGGAAATATTCATCGAAACAAAGGAAATGTTGATCGTAATGAGAAAAGGAGCATCAAAATGAAGGAAATATGCATCGAAACAAAAGAAATATTGATCATAACGAGAAAAAGAGCATCAAAATGAAGGAAATATGCATCGAAACGAAGGTAATGTTGATCGTAAAGATAAAATGAGAAACAAAACGAAGGAAATATGCAACGAAATGAAGGAAATATTGATCGTAACGAGAAAACGAGCATAAAAAAGAAGGAAATCTGCATCGAAACGAATGAAATGTTGATCGTAACGAGAAAAGGAGCATAAAAATGAAGTAAATATGCATCGAAACGAAGGAAATGCTGATCGTAACAAGAAAAGGAGCATCAAAATAAAGGAAATATGCATCGAAACGAAGGAAATATTGATCATAACGAGAAAATGAGCATTAAAATGAAGGAAATATTCATCGAAACGAAGGAAATATTGATCGTAACGAGAAAACGAGC
Organism: Pogostemon cablin; assembly: GCA_023678885.1. Lineage (NCBI taxonomy): Eukaryota > Viridiplantae > Streptophyta > Magnoliopsida > Lamiales > Lamiaceae > Pogostemon > Pogostemon cablin. Next base: position 36,738 of record JAHCLQ010000940.1, on the reverse strand, counting down.
ATAAAAAAGAAGGAAATCTGCAGCGAAACGAATGAAATGTTGATCGTAACGAGAAAAGGAGCATCAAAATGAAGTAAATGTGCATCGAAACGAAGGAAATGCTGATCGTAACAAGAAAATGAGCATCAAAATGAAGGAAATATGCATCGAAACGAAGGAAATATTGATCGTAACGAGAAAATAAGCATTAAAATGAAGGAAATATTCATCGAAACGAAGTAAATATTGATCGTAACGAGAAAACGAGCATAAAAAAGAAGGAAATCTGCATCGAAACGAATGAAATGTTGATCGTAACGAGAAAAGGAGCATCAAAATGAAGTAAATATGCATCAAAACGAAGGTAAAGCTGATCGTAATGAGAAAATGAGCATCAAAATGAAGGAAATATGCATCGAAACGAAGGTAATATTGATCGTAAAGAGAAAATGAGAATCAAAACGTAGGAAATATGCATCGAAACAAAGGAAATTTTGATCGTAACGAGAAAACGAGCATCAAAAAGAAGGAAATTTGCATCAAAACGAATGAAATGTTAATCGTAACGAGAAAAGGAACATCAAAATGATGTAAATATGCATCGAAACGAAGGAAATGCTGATCGTAACGAGAAAATGAGCATCAAAATGAAGGAAATATGCATCTTAACGAAGGAAATATTGATCGTATTGAGAAAATAAGCATTAAAATGAAGGAAATATTCATCTAAACGAAGTAAATATCGATTGTAACGAGAAAACAAGCATTAAAAAGAAGGAAATCTGCATCGAAGCGAATGAAATGTTGATCGTAACGAGAAAAGGAGCATCAAAATAAAGTAAATATGCATCAAAACGAAGGAAATACTGATCGTAACGAGAAAAGAAGCATCAAAATGAAGGAAATATACATCGAAACGAAGGAAATGTTGATCGTAACGAGAAAATGAGCATTAAAATAAAGGAAATATTCATCGAAACGAAGGAAATGTTGATCGTAATGAGAAAAGAAGCATCAAAATGAAGGAAATATGCATCGAAACGAAGGAAATGTTGATCGTAGCGAGAAAATGAGCATTAAAATGAAGGAAATATTCATCGAAACAAAGGAAATGTTGATCGTAATGAGAAAAGGAGCATCAAAATGAAGGAAATATGCATCGAAACAAAAGAAATATTGATCATAACGAGAAAAAGAGCATCAAAATGAAGGAAATATGCATCGAAACGAAGGTAATGTTGATCGTAAAGATAAAATAAGAAACAAAACGAAGGAAATATGCAACGAAATGAAGGAAATATTGATCGTAACGAGAAAACGAGAATAAAAAAGGAGGAAATCTGCATCGAAACGAATGAAATGTTGATCGTAACGAGAAAAGGAGCATCAAAATGAAGTAAATATGCATCGAAACGAAGGAAATGCAGATCGTAACAAGAAAAGGAACATCAAAATGAAAGAAATATGCATCGAAACGAAGGAAATATTGATCGTAAAGAGAAAATGAGAATCAAAACGTAGGAAATATGCATCGAAACAAAGGAAATATTGATCGTAACGAGAAAACGAGCATCAAAAAGAAGGAAATTTGCATCAAAACGAATGAAATGTTAATCGTAACGAGAAAAGGAACATCAAAATGATGTAAATATGCATCGAAACGAAGGAAATGCTGATCGTAACGAGAAAATGAGCATCAAAATGAAGGAAATATGCATCTTATCGAAGGAAATATTGATCGTATTGAGAAAATAAGCATTAAAATGAAGGAAATATTCATCTAAACGAAGTAAATATCGATTGTAACGAGAAAACAAGCATTAAAAAGAAGGAAATCTGCATCGAAGCGAATGAAATGTTGATCGTAACGAGAAAAGGAGCATCAAAATGAAGTAAATATGCATCAAAACGAAGGAAATGCAGATCGTAACGAGAAAAGAAGCATCAAAATGAAGAAAATATGCATCGAAACGAAGGAAATGTTGATCGTAATGAGAAAATGAGCATTAAAATGAAGGAAATATTCATCGAAACGAAGGAAATGTTGATCGTAATGAGAAAAGGAGCAACAAAATAAAGGAAATATGCATCGAAACGAAGGAAATGTTGATCGTAGCGAGAAAATGAGCATTAAAATGAAGGAAATATTCATCGAAACAAAGGAAATGTTGATCGTAATGAGAAAAGGAGCATCAAAATGAAGGAAATATGCATCGAAACAAAAGAAATATTGATCATAACGAGAAAAAGAGCATCAAAATGAAGGAAATATGCATCGAAACGAAGGTAATGTTGATCGTAAAGATAAAATGAGAAACAAAACGAAGGAAATATGCAACGAAATGAAGGAAATATTGATCGTAACGAGAAAACGAGCATAAAAAAGAAGGAAATCTGCATCGAAACGAATGAAATGTTGATCGTAACGAGAAAAGGAGCATAAAAATGAAGTAAATATGCGTCGAAACGAAGGAAATGCTGATCGTAACAAGAAAAGGAGCATCAAAATAAAGGAAATATGCATCGAAACGAAGGAAATATTGATCGTAACGAGAAAATGAGCATTAAAATGAAGGAAATATTCATCGAAACGAAGGAAATATTGATCGTAACGAGAAAACGAGCATAAAAAAGAAGGAAATCTGCAACGAAACGAATGAAATGTTGATCGTAACGAGAAAAGGAGCATCAAAATGAAGTAAATGTGCATCGAAACGAAGGAAATGATGATCGTAACAAGAAAAGGAGCATCAAAATGAAGGAAATATGCATCGAAACGAAGGAAATATTGATCGTAACGAGAAAATGAGCATTAAAATGAAGGAAATATTCATCGAAACGAAGTAAATATTGATCGTAACGAGAAAACGAGCATAAAAAAGAAGGAAATCTGCATCGAAACGAATGAAATGTTGATCGTAACGAGAAAAGGAGCATCAAAATGAAGTAAATATGCATCAAAACGAAGGTAATGCTGATCGTAATGAGAAAATGAGCATCAAAATGAAGGAAATATGCATCGAAACGAAGGTAATATTGATCGTAAAGAGAAAATGAGAATCAAAACGTAGGAAATATGCATCGAAACAAAGGAAATATTGATCGTAACGAGAAAACGAGCATCAAAAAGAAGGAAATTTGCATCAAAACGAATGAAATGTTAATCGTAACGAGAAAAGGAACATCAAAATGAAGTAAATATGCATCGAAACGAAGGAAATGCTGATCGTAACGAGAAAATGAGCATCAAAATGAAGGAAATATGCATCTTAACGAAGGAAATATTGATCGTATTGAGAAAATAAGCATTAAAATGAAGGAAATATTCATCTAAACGAAGTAAATATCGATTGTAACGAGAAAACAAGCATTAAAAAGAAGGAAATCTGCATCGAAGCGAATGAAATGTTGATCGTAACGAGAAAAGGAGCATCAAAATAAAGTAAATATGCATCAAAACGAAGGAAATACTGATCGTAACGAGAAAAGAAGCATCAAAATGAAGGAAATATACATCGAAACGAAGGAAATGTTGATCGTAACGAGAAAATGAGCATTAAAATAAAGGAAATATTCATCGAAACGAAGGAAATGTTGATCGTAATGAGAAAAGAAGCATCATGCATCGAAACGAAGGAAATGTTGATCGTAGCGAGAAAATGAGCATTAAAATGAAGGAAATATTCATCGAAACAAAGGAAATGTTGATCGTAATGAGAAAAGGAGCATCAAAATGAAGGAAATATGCATCGAAACAAAAGAAATATTGATCATAACGAGAAAAAGAGCTTCAAAATGAAGGAAATATGCATCGAAACGAAGGTAATTTTGATCGTAAAGATAAAATAAGAAACAAAACGAAGGAAATATGCAACGAAATGAAGGAAATATTGATCGTAACGAGAAAACGAGAATAAAAAAGGAGGAAATCTGCATCGAAACGAATGAAATGTTGATCGTAACGAGAAAAGGAGCATCAAAATGAAGTAAATATGCATCGAAACGAAGGAAATGCAGATCGTAACAAGAAAAGGAACATCAAAATGAAAGAAATATGCATCGAAACGAAGGAAATATTGATCGTAAAGAGAAAATGAGAATCAAAACGTAGGAAATATGCATCGAAACAAAGGAAATATTGATCGTAACGAGAAAACGAGCATCAAAAAGAAGGAAATTTGCATCAAAACGAATGAAATGTTAATCGTAACGAGAAAAGGAACATCAAAATGATGTAAATATGCATCGAAACGAAGGAAATGCTGATCGTAACGAGAAAATGAGCATCAAAATGAAGGAAATATGCATCTTATTGAAGGAAATATTGATCGTATTGAGAAAATAAGCATTAAAATGAAGGAAATATTCATCTAAACGAAGTAAATATCGATTGTAACGAGAAAACAAGCATTAAAAAGAAGGAAATCTGCATCGAAGCGAATGAAATGTTGATCGTAACGAGAAAAGGAGCATCAAAATGAAGTAAATATACATCAAAACGAAGGAAATGCTGATCGTAACGAGAAAAGAAGCATCAAAATGAAGAAAATATGCATCGAAACGAAGGAAATATTGATCGTAATGAGAAAATGAGCATTAAAATGAAGGAAATATTCATCGAAACGAAGGAAATGTTGATCGTAATGAGAAAATGAGCAACAAAATAAAGGAAATATGCATCGAAACGAAGGAAATGTTGATCGTAGCGAGAAAATGAGCATTAAAATGAAGGAAATATTCATCGAAACAAAGGAAATGTTGATCGTAATGAGAAAAGGAGCATCAAAATGAAGGAAATATGCATCGAAACAAAAGAAATATTAATTATAACGAGAAAAAGAGCATCAAAATGAAGGAAATATGCATCGAAACGAAGGTAATGTTGATCGTAAAGATAAAATGAGAAACAAAACGAAGGAAATATTCAACAAAATGTAGGAAATATTGATCGTAACGAGAAAACGAGCATAAAAAAGAAGGAAATCTGCATCGAAACGAATGAAATGTTGATCGTAACGAGAAAATGAGCATAAAAATGAAGTAAATATGCATCGAAACGAAGGAAATGATGATCGTAACAAGAAAAGGAGCATCAAAATAAAGGAAATATGCATCGAAACGAAGGAAATATTGATCGTAACGAGAAAATGAGCATTAAAATGAAGGAAATATTCATCGAAACGAAGGAAATATTGATCGTAACGAGAAAACGAGCATAAAAAAGAAGGAAATCTGCATCGAAACGAATGAAATGTTGATCGTAACGAGAAAAGGAGCATCAAAATGAAGTAAATGTGCATCGAAACGAAGGAAATGATGATCGTAACAAGAAAAGGAGCATCAAAATGAAGGAAATATGCATCGAAACGAAGGAAATATTGATCGTAACGAGAAAATGAGCATTAAAATGAAGGAAATATTCATCGAAACGAAGTAAATATTGATCGTAACGAGAAAACGAGCATAAAAAAGAAGGAAATCTGCATCGAAACGAATGAAATGTTGATCGTAACGAGAAAAGGAGCATCAAAATGAAGTAAATATGCATCAAAACGAAGGTAATGCTGATCGTAATGAGAAAATGAGCATCAAAATGAAGGAAATATGCATCGAAACGAAGGTAATATTGATCGTAAAGAGAAAATGAGAATCAAAACGTAGGAAATATGCATCGAAACAAAGGAAATATTGATCGTAACGAGAAAACGAGCATCAAAAAGAAGGAAATTTGCATCAAAACGAATGAAATGTTAATCGTAACGAGAAAAGGAACATCAAAATGATGTAAATATGCATCGAAACGAAGGAAATGCTGATCGTAACGAGAAAATGAGCATCAAAATGAAGGAAATATGCATCTTAACGAAGGAAATATTGATCGTATTGAGAAAATAAGCATTAAAATGAAGGAAATATTCATCTAAACGAAGTAAATATCGATTGTAACGAGAAAACAAGCATTAAAAAGAAGGAAATCTGCATCGAAGCGAATGAAATGTTGATTGTAACGAGAAAAGGAGCATCAAAATAAAGTAAATATGCATCAAAACGAAGGAAATACTGATCGTAACGAGAAAAGAAGCATCAAAATGAAGGAAATATACATCGAAACGAAGGAAATGTTGATCGTAACGAGAAAATGAGCATTAAAATAAAGGAAATATTCATCGAAACGAAGGAAATGTTGATCGTAATGAGAAAAGAAGCATCATGCATCGAAACGAAGGAAATGTTGATCGTAGCGAGAAAATGAGCATTAAAATGAAGGAAATATTCATCGAAACAAAGGAAATGTTGATCGTAATGAGAAAAGGAGCGTCAAAATGAAGGAAATATGCATCGAAACAAAAGAAATATTGATCATAACGAGAAAAAGAGCTTCAAAATGAAGGAAATATGCATCGAAACGAAGGTAATTTTGATCGTAAAGATAAAATAAGAAACAAAACGAAGGAAATATGCAACGAAATGAAGGAAATATTGATCGTAACGAGAAAACGAGAATAAAAAAGGAGGAAATCTGCATCGAAACGAATGAAATGTTGATCGTAACGAGAAAAGGAGCATCAAAATGAAGTAAATATGCATCGAAACGAAGGAAATGCAGATCGTAACAAGAAAAGGAACATCAAAATGAAAGAAATATGCATCGAAACGAAGGAAATATTGATCGTAAAGAGAAAATGAGAATCAAAACGTAGGAAATATGCATCGAAACAAAGGAAATATTGATCGTAACGAGAAAACGAGCATCAAAAAGAAGGAAATTTGCATCAAAACGAATGAAATGTTAATCGTAACGAGAAAAGGAACATCAAAATGATGTAAATATGCATCGAAACGAAGGAAATGCTGATCGTAACGAGAAAATGAGCATCAAAATGAAGGAAATATGCATCTTATTGAAGGAAATATTGATCGTATTGAGAAAATAAGCATTAAAATGAAGGAAATATTCATCTAAACGAAGTAAATATCGATTGTAACGAGAAAACAAGCATTAAAAAGAAGGAAATCTGCATCGAAGCGAATGAAATGTTGATCGTAACGAGAAAAGGAGCATCAAAATGAAGTAAATATACATCAAAACGAAGGAAATGCTGATCGTAACGAGAAAAGAAGCATCAAAATGAAGAAAATATGCATCGAAACGAAGGAAATATTGATCGTAATGAGAAAATGAGCATTAAAATGAAGGAAATATTCATCGAAACGAAGGAAATGTTGATCGTAATGAGAAAATGAGCAACAAAATAAAGGAAATATGCATCGAAACGAAGGAAATGTTGATCGTAGCGAGAAAATGAGCATTAAAATGAAGGAAATATTCATCGAAACAAAGGAAATGTTGATCGTAATGAGAAAAGGAGCATCAAAATGAAGGAAATATGCATCGAAACAAAAGAAATATTGATCATAACGAGAAAAAGAGCATCAAAATGAAGGAAATATGCATCGAAACGAAGGTAATGTTGATCGTAAAGATAAAATGAGAAACAAAACGAAGGAAATATGCAACGAAATGAAGGAAATATTGATCGTAACGAGAAAACGAGCATAAAAAAGAAGGAAATCTGCATCGAAACGAATGAAATGTTGATCGTAACGAGAAAATGAGCATAAAAATGAAGTAAATATGCATCGAAACGAAGGAAATGCTGATCGTAACAAGAAAAGGAGCATCAAAATAAAGGAAATATGCATCGAAACGAAGGAAATATTGATCATAACGAGAAAATGAGCATTAAAATGAAGGAAATATTCATCGAAACGAAGGAAATATTGATCGTAACGAGAAAACGAGCATAAAAAAGAAGGAAATCTGCAACGAAACGAATGAAATGTTGATCGTAACGAGAAAAGGAGCATCAAAATGAAGTAAATGTGCATCGAAACGAAGGAAATGATGATCGTAACAAGAAAATGAGCATCAAAGTGAAGGAAATATGCATCGAAACGAAGGAAATATTGATCGTAACGAGAAAATAAGCATTAAAATGAAGGAAATATTCATCGAAACGAAGTAAATATTGATCGTAACGATAAAACGAGCATAAAAAAGAAGGAAATCTGCATCGAAACGAATGAAATGTTGATCGTAACGAGAAAAGGAGCATCAAAATGAAGTAAATATACATCAAAACGAAGGTAAAGCTGATCGTAATGAGAAAATGAGCATCAAAATGAAGGAAATATGCATCGAAACGAAGGTAATATTGATCGTAAAGAGAAAATGAGAATCAAAACTTAGGAAATATGCATCGAAACAAAGGAAATATTGATCGTAACGAGAAAACGAGCATCAAAAAGAAGGAAATTTGCATCAAAACGAATGAAATGTTAATCGTAACGAGAAAAGGAACATCAAAATGAAGTAAATATGCATCGAAACGAAGGAAATACTTATCGTAACGAGAAAATGAGCATTAAAATGAAGGAAATATTCATCTAAACGAAGTAAATATCGATTGTAACGAGAAAACGAGCATCAAAAAGAAGGAAATCTGCATCGAAGCGAATGAAATGTTGATCGTAACGAGAAAAGGAGCATCAAAATAAAGTAAATATGCATCAAAACGAAGGAAATGCTGATCGTAACGAGAAGAAGCATCAAAATTAAGGAAATATGCATCGAAACGAAGGAAATGTTGATCGTAACGAGAAAATGAGCATTAAAATGAAGGAAATATTCATCGAAGCGAAGGAAATGTTGATCGTAATGAGAAAAGGAGCATCAAAATGAAGGAAATATGCATCAAAACGAAGGAAATGTTGATCGTAACGAGAAAATGAGCATTAAAATGAAGGAAATATTCATCGAAACGAAGGAAATGTTGATCGTAATGAGAAAAGGAGCATCAAAATGAAGGAAATATGCATCGAAACAAAAGAAATATTGATCATAACGAGAAAAAGAGCATCAAAATGAAGGAAATATGCATCGAAACGAAGGTAATGTTGATCGTAAAGATAAAATGAGAAACAAAACGAAGGAAATATGCAACGAAATGAAGGAAATATTGATCGTAACGAGAAAACGAGCATAAAAAAGAAGGAAATCTGCATCGAAACGAATGAAATGTTGATCGTAACGAGAAAATGAGCATAAAAATGAAGTAAATATGCATCGAAACGAAGGAAATGCTGATCGTAACAAGAAAAGGAGCATCAAAATAAAGGAAATATGCATCGAAACGAAGGAAATATTGATCATAACGAGAAAATGAGCATTAAAATGAAGGAAATATTCATCGAAACGAAGGAAATATTGATCGTAACGAGAAAACGAGCATAAAAAAGAAGGAAATCTGCAACGAAACGAATGAAATGTTGATCGTAACGAGAAAAGGAGCATCAAAATGAAGTAAATGTGCATCAAAACGAAGGAAATGATGATCGTAACAAGAAAATGAGCATCAAAGTGAAGGAAATATGCATCGAAACGAAGGAAATATTGATCGTAACGAGAAAATAAGCATTAAAATGAAGGAAATATTCATCGAAACGAAGTAAATATTGATCGTAACGATAAAACGAGCATAAAAAAGAAGGAAATCTGCATCGAAACGAATGAAATGTTGATCGTAACGAGAAAAGGAGCATCAAAATGAAGTAAATATACATCAAAACGAAGGTAAAGCTGATCGTAATGAGAAAATGAGCATCAAAATGAAGGAAATATGCATCGAAACGAAGGTAATATTGATCGTAAAGAGAAAATGAGAATCAAAACTTAGGAAATATGCATCGAAACAAAGGAAATATTGATCGTAACGAGAAAACGAGCATCAAAAAGAAGGAAATTTGCATCAAAACGAATGAAATGTTAATCGTAACGAGAAAAGGAACATCAAAATGAAGTAAATATGCATCGAAACGAAGGAAATACTTATCGTAACGAGAAAATGAGCATTAAAATGAAGGAAATATTCATCTAAACGAAGTAAATATCGATTGTAACGAGAAAACGAGCATCAAAAAGAAGGAAATCTGCATCGAAGCGAATGAAATGTTGATCGTAACGAGAAAAGGAGCATCAAAATAAAGTAAATATGCATCAAAACGAAGGAAATGCTGATCGTAACGAGAAGAAGCATCAAAATTAAGGAAATATGCATCGAAACGAAGGAAATGTTGATCGTAACGAGAAAATGAGCATTAAAATGAAGGAAATATTCATCGAAGCGAAGGAAATGTTGATCGTAATGAGAAAAGGAGCATCAAAATGAAGGAAATATGCATCAAAACGAAGGAAATGTTGATCGTAACGAGAAAATGAGCATTAAAATGAAGGAAATATTCATCGAAACGAAGGAAATGTTGATCGTAATGAGAAAAGGAGCATCAAAATGAAGGAAATATGCATCGAAACAAAAGAAATATTGATCATAACGAGAAAAAGAGCATCAAAATGAAGGAAATATGCATCGAAACGAAGGTAATGTTGATCGTAAAGATAAAATGAGAAACAAAACGAAGGAAATATGCAACGAAATGAAGGAAATATTGATCGTAACGAGAAAACGAGCATCAAAAAGAAGGAAATCTGCATCGAAACGAATGAAATGTTGATCGTAACGAGAAAAGGAGCATCAAAATGAAGTAAATATGCATCGAAACGAAGGAAATGCTGATCGTAACAAGAAAAGGAGCATCAAAATGAAGGAAATATGCATCGATACGAAGGAAATATTGATCGTAACAAGAAAATGAGCATTAAAATAAAGGAAATATTCATCGAAACGAAGGAAAATATTGATCGTAACGAGAAAACGAGCATAAAAAGAAGGAAATCTGCATCGAAACGAATGAAATGTTGATCGTAACGAGAAAAGGAGCATCAAAATGAAGTAAATGTGCATCGAAACGAAGGAAATGCTGATCGTAACAAGAAAAGGAGCATCAAAATGAAGGAAACATGCATCGAAACGAAGGAAATATTGATCGTAACGAGAAAATGAGCATTAAAATGAAGGAAATATTCATCGAAACGAAGTAAATAGTGATCATAACAAGAAAACGAGCATAAAAAAGAAGGAAATCTGCATCGAAATGAATGAAATGTTGATCGTAACGAGAAAAGTTAGCATCAAAATGAAGTAAATATGCATCAAAACGAAGGAAATGCTGATCGTAATGAGAAAATGAGCATCAAAATGAAGGAAATATGCATCGAAACGAAGGTAATATTGATCGTAAAGAGAAAATGAGAATCAAAACTTAGGAAATATGCATCGAAACAAAGGAAATTTTGATCGTAACGTGAAAACGAGCATCAAAAAGAAGGAAATTTGCATCAAAACGAATGAAATGTTAATCGTAACGAGAAAAGGAACATCAAAGTGATGTAAATATACATCGAAACGAAGGAAATGCTGATCGTAACGAGAAAATGAGCATCAAAATGAAGGAAATATGCATCTTAACGAAGGAAATATTGATCGTATTGAGAAAATAAGCATTAAAATGAAGGAAATATTCATCTAAACGAAGTAAATATCGATTGTAACGAGAAAACAAGCATTAAAAAGAAGGAAATCTGCATCGAAGCGAATGAAATGTTGATCGTAACGAGAAAAGGAGCATCAAAATAAAGTAAATATGCATCAAAACGAAGGAAATGCTGATCGTAACGAGAAAATAAGCATCAAAATGAAGGAAATATACATCGAAACGAAGGAAATGTTGATCGTAACGAGAAAATGAGGATTAAAATAAAGGAAATATTCATCGAAACGAAGGAAATGTTGATCGTAATGAGAAAAGAAGCATCAAAATGAAGGAAATATGCATCGAAACGAAGGAAATGTTGATCGTAGCGAGAAAATGAGCATTAAAATGAAGGAAATATTCATCGAAACAAAGGAAATGTTGATCGTAATGAGAAAAGGAGCATCAAAATGAAGGAAATATGCATCGAAACAAAAGAAATATTGATCATAACGAGAAAAAGAGCTTCAAAATGAAGGAAATATGCATCGAAACGAAGGTAATTTTGATCGTAAAGATAAAATAAGAAACAAAACGAAAGAAATATGCAACGAAATGAAGGAAATATTGATCGTAACGAGAAAACGAGCATAAAAAAGGAGGAAATCTTCATCGAAACGAATGAAATGTTGATCGTAACGAGAAAAGGAGCATCAAAATGAAGTAAATATGCATCGAAACGAAGGAAATGCTGATCGTAACAAGAAAAAGAGCATCAAAATGAAGGAAATATGCATCGAAACGAAGGAAATATTGATCGTAACGAGAAAATAAGAATTAAAATGAAGGAAATATTCATAGAAACGAAGGAAATATTGATCGCAACGAGAAAACGAGCATAAAAAAGAAGGAAATCTGCATCGAAATGAATGAAATGTTGATCGTAACGAGAAAAGGAGCATCAAAATGAAGTAAATGTGCGTCGAAACGAAGGAAATGATGATCGTAACAAGAAAAGGAGCATCAAAATGAAGGAAATATGCATCGAAACGAAGGAAATATTGATTGTAACGAGAAAATAAGCATTAAAATGAAGGAAATATTCATCAAAACAAAGTAAATAGTGATCGTAACGAGAAAACGAGCATAAAAAAGAAGGAAATCTGCATCGAAATGAATGAAATGTTGATCGTAACGAGAAAAGGAGCATCAAAATGAAGTAAATATGCATCAAAACGAAGGAAATGCTGATCGTAATGAGAAAATGAGCATCAAAATGAAGGAAATATGCATCGAAACGAAGGTAATAATGATCGTAAAGAGAAAATGAGAATCAAAACGTAGGAAATATGCATCGAAACAAAAGAAATATTGATCGTAACGAGAAAACGAGCATCAAAAAGAAGGAAATTTGCATCAAAACGAATGAAATGTTAATCATAACGAGAAAAGGAACATCAAAATGAAGTAAATATGCATCGAAACGAAGGAAATGCTTATCGTAACAAGAAAATGAGCATCAAAATGAAGGAAATATGCATCGAAACGAAGGAAATATTGATCGTAATGAGAAAATGAGCATTAAAATGAAGGAAATATTCATCTAAACGAAGTAAATATCGATTGTAACGAGAAAACGAGCATCAAAAAGAAGGAAATCTGCATCGAAGCGAATGAAATGTTGATCGTAACGAGAAAAGGAGCATCAAAATAAAGTAAATATGCATCAAAACGAAGGAAATGCTGATCGTAACGAGAAGAAGCATCAAAATTAAGGAAATATGCATCGAAACGAAGGAAATGTTGATCGTAACGAGAAAATGAGCATTAAAATGAAGGAAATATTCATCGAAGCGAAGGAAATGTTGATCGTAATGAGAAAAGGAGCATCAAAATGAAGGAAATATGCATCAAAACGAAGGAAATATTGATCGTAACGAGAAAATGAGCATTAAAATGAAGGAAATATTCATCGAAACGAAGGAAATGTTGATCGTAATGAGAAAAGGAGCATCAAAATGAAGGAAATATGCATCGAAACAAAAGAAATATTGATCATAACGAGAAAAAGAGCATCAAAATGAAGGAAATATGCATCGAAACGAAGGTAATGTTGATCGTAAAGATAAAATGAGAAACAAAACGAAGGAAATATGCAACGAAATGAAGGAAATATTGATCGTAACGAGAAAACGAGCATAAAAAAGAAGGAAATCTGCATCGAAACGAATGAAATGTTGATCGTAACGAGAAAAGGAGCATCAAAATGAAGTAAATATGCATCGAAACGAAGGAAATGCTGATCGTAACAAGAAAAGGAGCATCAAAATGAAGGAAATATGCATCGATACGAAGGAAATATTGATCGTAACAAGAAAATGAGCATTAAAATAAAGGAAATATTCATCGAAACGAAGGAAAATATTGATCGTAACGAGAAAACGAGCATAAAAAGAAGGAAATATGCATCGAAACGAATGAAATGTTGATCGTAACGAGAAAAGGAGCATCAAAATGAAGTAAATGTGCATCGAAACGAAGGAAATGCTGATCGTAACAAGAAAAGGAGCATCAAAATGAAGGAAACATGCATCGAAACGAAGAAAATATTGATCGTAACGAGAAAATGAGCATTAAAATGAAGGTAATATTCATCGAAACGAAGTAAATAGTGATCGTAACAAGAAAACGAGCATAAAAAAGAAGGAAATCTGCATCGAAATGAATGAAATTTTGATCGTAACGAGAAAAGTTAGCATCAAAATGAAGTAAATATGCATCAAAACGAAGGAAATGCTGATCGTAATGAGAAAATGAGCATCAAAATGAAGGAAATATGCATCGAAACGAAGGTAATATTGATCGTAAAGAGAAAATGAGAATCAAAACGTATGAAATATGCATCGAAACAAAGGAAATATTGATCGTAACGAGAAAACGAACATCAAAAAGAAGGAAATTTGCATCAAAACGAATGAAATGTTAATCGTAATGAGAAAAGGAACATCAAAATGAAGTAAATATGCATCGAAACGAAGGAAATGCTTATCGTAACGAGAAAATGTTCACCAAAATGAAGGAAATATGCATCGAAATGAAGGAAATATTGATCGTAATGAGAAAATGAGCATTAAAATGAAGGAAATATTCATCTAAACGAAGTAAATATCGATTGTAATGAGAAAACGAGCATCAAAAAGAAGGAAATCTGCATCGAAGCGAATGAAATGTTATCGTAACTAGAAAAGGAGCATCAAAATAAAGTAAATATGCACCAAAACGAAGGAAATGCTAATCGTAACGAGAAGAAGCATCAAAATGAAGGAAATATGCATCGAAACAAAGGAAATGTTGACCGTAACGAGAAAATGAGCATTAAAATGAAGGAAATATTCATCGAAACGAAGGAAATGTTGATCGTAATGAGAAAAGGAACATCAAAATGAAGGAAATATGCATCGAAACGAAGGAAATGTTGATCGTAACGAGAAAATGAGCATTAAAATGATGGAAATATTCATCGAAACGAAGGAAATGTTGATCGTAATGAGAAAAGGAGCATCAAAATGAAGGAAGTATACATCGAAACAAAAGAAATATTGATTATAACGAGAAAAAGAGCATCAAAATGAAGGAAATATGCATCGAAACGAAGGTAAAGTTGATCGTAAAGATAAAATGAGAAACAAAACGAAGGAAATATGCAACGAAATGAAGGAAATATTGATCGTAACGAGAAAACGAGCATCAAAAAGAAGGAAATCTGCATCGAAACGAATGAAATGTTGATCGTAACGAGAAAAGGAGCATCAAAATGAAGTAAATATGCATCGAAACGAAGGAAATGCTGATCGTAACAAGAAAATGAGCATCAAAATGAAGGAAATATGCATCGAAACGAAGGAAATATTGATCGTAACGAGAAAATGAGCATTAAAATGAAGGAAATATTCATCGAAACGAAGGAAATATTGATCATAATGATAAAACGAGCATAAAAACGAAGGAAATCTGCATCGAAACGAATGAAATGTTGATCGTAACGAGAAAAGGAGCATCAAATTGAAGTAAATGTGCATCGAAACGAAGGAAATACTGATCGTAACAAGAAAAGGAGCATCAAATGAAGGAAATATGCATCGAAACGAAGGAAATATTGATCGTAACGAGAAAATGAGCATTAAATGTAGGAAATATTCATCGAAACAAAGTAAATAGTGACCGTAACGACAAAACGAGCATAAAAAAGAAGGAAATCTGCATCGAAATGAATGAAATGTTGATCGTAACGAGAAAAGGAGCATCAAAATGAAGTAAATATGCATCAAAACAAAGGAAATGCTGATCGTAATGAGAAAATGAGCATCAAAATGAAGGAAATATGCATCGAAACGAAGGTAATATTGATCGTAAAGAGAAAATGAGAATCAAAACATAAGAAATATGCATCGAAACAAAGGAAATATTGATCGTAACGAGAAAACGAGCATCAAAAAGAAGGAAATTTGCATCAAAACGAATGAAATGTTAATCGTAACGAGAAATGGAAAATCAAAATGAAGTAAATATGTATCGAAACGAAGGAAATGCTTATCGTAACGAGAAAATGAGCATCAAAATGAAGGAAATATGCATCGAAACGAAGGAAATATTGACCGTAATGAGAAAATGAGCATTAAAATGAAGGAAATATTCATCTAAACGAAGTAAATATCAATTGTAACGAGAAAACGAGCATCAAAAAGAAGGAAATCTGCATCGAAGCGAATGAAATGTTGATCGTAACGAGAAAAGGAGCATCAAAATAAAGTAAATATGCATCAAAACAAAGGAAATGCTGATCGTAACGAGAAGAAGCATCAAAATGAAGGAAATATGCATCGAAATGAAGGAAATGTTGATCGTAACGAGAAAATGAACATTAAAATGAAGGAAATATTCATCGAAACGAAGGAAATGTTGATCATAATGAGAAAAGGAACATCAAAATGAAGGAAATATGCATCGAAACGAAGGAAATGTTGATCGTAACAAAAAAATAAGCATTAAAATGAAGGAAATATTCATCGAAACGAAGGAAATATTGATCGTAATGAGAAAAGGAGCATCAAAATGAAGGAAATATGCATCGAAACAAAAGAAATATTGATTATAACGAGAAAAAGAGCATCAAAATGAAGGAAATATGCATCGAAACGAAGGTAATGTTGATCGTAAAGATAAAATGAGCATTAAAATGAAGGAAATATTCATCGAAACGAAGGAAATGTTGATCGTAATGAGAAAAGAAACATCAAAATGAAGGAAATATGCATCGAAACGAAGGAAATGTTGATCGTAACGAGAAAATGAGCATTAAAATGAAGGAAATATTCATCGAAACGAAGGAAATGTTGATCGTAATGTGAAAAGGAGCATCAAAATGAAGGAAGTATACATCGAAACAAAAGAAATATTGATTATAACGAGAAAAAGATCATCAAAATGAAGGAAATATGCATCGAAACGAAGGTAATGTTGATCGTAAAGATAAAATGAGAAACAAAACGAAGGAAATATGCAACGAAATGAAGGAAATATTGATCGTAACGAGAAAACGAGCTTCAAAAAGAAGGAAATCTGCATCGAAATGAATGAAATGTTGATCGTAACGAGAAAAGGAGCATCAAAATGAAGTAAATATGCATCGAAACGAAGGAAATGCTGATCGTAACAAGAAAATGAGCATCAAAATGAAGGAAATATGCATCGAAACGAAGGAAATATTGATCGAAACGAGAAAATGAGCATTAAAATGAAGGAAATATTCATCGAAACGAAGGAGATATTGATCATAATGATAAAACGAGCATAAAAAAGAAGGAAATCTGCATCGAAACGAATGAAATGTTGATCGTAACGAGAAAATGAGCATCAAATTGAAGTAAATGTGCATCGAAACGAAGGAAACACTGATCGTAACAAGAAAAGGAGCATCAAATGAAGGAAATATGCATCGAAACGAAGGAAATATTGATCGTAACGAGAAAATGAGCATTAAATGTAGGAAATATTCATCGAAACAAAGTAAATAGTGACCGTAACGACAAAACGAGCATAAAAAAGAAGGAAATCTGCATCGAAATGAATGAAATGTTGATCGTAACGAGAAAAGGAGCATCAAAATGAAGTAAATATGCATCAAAACAAAGGAAATGCTGATCGTAATGAGAAAATGAGCATCAAAATGAAGGAAATATGCATCGAAACGAAGGTAATATTGATCGTAAAGAGAAAATGAGAATCAAAACATAAGAAATATGCATCGAAACAAAGGAAATATTGATCGTAACGAGAAAACGAGCATCAAAAAGAAGGAAATTTGCATCAAAACGAATGAAATGTTAATCGTAACGAGAAATGGAAAATCAAAATGAAGTAAATATGCATCGAAACGAAGGAAATGCTTATCGTAACGAGAAAATGAGCATCAAAATGAAGGAAATATGCATCGAAACGAAGGAAATATTGATCGTAATGAGAAAATGAGCATTAAAATGAAGGAAATATTCATCTAAACGAAGTAAATATCAATTGTAACGAGAAAACGAGCATCAAAAAGAAGGAAATCTGCATCGAAGCGAATGAAATGTTGATCGTAACGAGAAAAGGAGCATCAAAATATAGTAAATATGCATCAAAACAAAGGAAATGCTGATCGTAACGAGAAGAAGCATCAAAATGAAGGAAATATGCATCGAAATGAAGGAGATGTTGATCGTAACGAGAAAATGAACATTAAAATGAAGGAAATATTCATCGAAACGAAGGAAATGTTGATCATAATGAGAAAAGGAACATCAAAATGAAGGAAATATGCATCGAAATGAAGGAAATGTTGATCGTAACAAGAAAATGAGCATTAAAATGAAGGAAATATTCATCGAAACGAAGGAAATATTGATCGTAATGAGAAAAGGAGCATCAAAATGAAGGAAATATGCATCGAAACAAAAGAAATATTGATTATAACGAGAAAAAGAGCATCAAAATGAAGGAAATATGCATCGAAACGAAGGTAATGTTGATCGTAAAGATAAAATGAGAAATAAAACGAAGGAAATATGCAACGAAATGAAGGAGATATTGATCGTAACGAGAAAACGAGCATCAAAAAAAGGAAATCTGCATCGAAACGAATGAAATGTTGATCGTAACGAGAAAAGAAGCATCAAAATGAAGTAAATATGCATCGAAACGAAGGAAATGCTGATCGTAACAAGAAAAGGAGCATTAAAATGAAGGAAATATGCATCGAAACGAAGGAAATATTGATCGTAACAAGAAAATGAGCATTAAAATGAAGGAAATATTCATCGAAACGAAGAAAATATTGATCGTAACGAGAAAACGAGCATAAAAAAGAAGGAAATCTGCATCGAAACGAATAAAATGTTGATCGTAACGAGAAAAGGAGCATCAAAATGAAGTAAATGTGAATCGAAACGAAGGAAATGCTGATCGTAACAAGAAAAGGAGCATCAAAATGAAGGAAATATGCATCGAAACGAAGGTAATATTGATCATAAAGAGAAAATGAGAATCAAAACATAGGAAATATGCATCGAAACAAAGGAAATATTGATCGTAACGAAAAAACGAGCATCAAAAAGAAGGAAATTTGCATCAAAACGAATGAAATGTTAATCGTAACGAGAAAAGAAAAATCACAATGAAGTAAATATGCATCGAAACGAAGGAAATGCTTATCGTAACGAGTAAATGAACATCAAAAAGAAGGAAATCTGCATCGAAACGAATGAAATGTTGATCGTAACGAGAAAAGGAGCATCAAATTGAAGTAAATGTGCATCGAAACGAAGGAAATACTGATCGTAACAAGAAAATGAGCATCAAATGAAGAAAATATGCATCGAAACGAAGGAAATATTGATCGTAACAAGAAAATGAGCGTTAAATGTAGGAAATATTCATCGAAACAAAGTAAATAGTGACCGTAACGAGAAAACGAGCATAAAAAAAAGGAAATCTGCATCGAAATGAATGAAATGTTGATCGTAACGAGAAAAGGAGCACCAAAATGAAGTAAATATGCATCAAAACAAAGGAAATGCTGATCGTAATGAGAAAATGAGCATCAAAATGAAGGAAATATGCATCGAAACGAAGGTAATATTGATCGTAAAGAGAAAATGAGAATCAAAACATAGGAAATATGCATCGAAACAAAGGAAATATTGATCGTAACGAGAAAACGAGCATCAAAAAGAAGGAAATTTGCATCAAAACGAATGAAATGTTAATCGTAACGAGAAAAGAAAAATCAAAATGAAGTAAATATGCATCGAAACGAAGGAAATGCTTATCGTAACGAGAAAACGAGCATCAAAAAGAAGGAAATCTGCATCGAAGCGAATGAAATGTTGATCGTATCGAGAAAAAGAGCATCAAAATAAAGTAAATATGCATCAAAACAAAGGAAATGCTGATCGTAACGAGAAGAAGCATCAAAATGAAGGAAATATGCATCGAAACGAAGGAAATATTGATCGTAACGAGAAAATGAGCATTAAAATGAAGGAAATATTCATCGAAACGAAGGAAATGTTGATCGTAATGAGAAAAGGAACATCAAAATGAAGGAAATATGCATTGAAACGAAGGAAATGTGGATCGTAACGAGAAAAGGAGCATCAAAATAAAGTAAATATGCATCAAAACAAAGAAAATGCTGATCGTAACGAGAAGAAGCATCAAAATGAAGGAAATATGCATCGAAACGAAGGAAATGTTGATCATAACGAGAAAATGAGCATTAAAATGAAGGAAATATTCATCGAAACGAAGGAAATATTGATCGTAATGAGAAAAGGAGCATCAAAATGAAGGAAATATGCATCGAAACAAAAGAAATATTGATTATAACGAGAAAAAGAACATCAAAATGAAGGAAATATGCATCGAAATGAAGGTAATGTTGATCGTAAAGATAAAATGAGAAACAAAACGAAGGAAATATGCAACGAAATGAAGGAGATATTGATCGTAACAAGAAAACGAGCATCAAAAAGTAGGAAATCTGCATCGAAACGAATGAAATATTGATCGTAACGAGAAAAGGAGCATCAAAATGAAGTAAATATGCATCGAAACGAAGGAAATGCTGATCGTAATAAGAAAATGAGCATCAAAATGAAGGAAATATGCATCGAAACGAAGGAAATATTGATCGTAACGAGAAAATGAGCATTAAAATGAAGGAAATATTCATCGAAACGAAGGAAATATTGATCGTAATGAGAAAACGAGCATAAAAAAAAGGAAATCTGCATCGAAACGAATGAAATGTTGATCGTAACGAGAAAAGGAGCATCAAATTGAAGTAAATGTGCATCGAAACGAAGGAAATGCTGATCGTAACAAGAAAAGGAGCATCAAATGAAGGAAATATGCATCGAAACGAAGGAAATATTGATCGTAACGAGAAAATGAGCATTAAATGTAGGAAATATTCATCTAAACGAAGTAAATATCGATTGTAACGAGAAAACGAGCATCAAAAAGAAGAAAATCTGCATCGAAGCGAATAAAATGTTGATCGTTACGAGAAAAGGAGCATCAAAATAAAGTAAATATGCATCAAAACGAAGGAAATGCTGATCGTAACGAGAAGAAGCATCAAAATGAAGGAAATATTCATCGAAATGAAGGAAATGTTGATCGTAACGAGAAAATGAGCATTAAAATGAAGGAAATATTCATCGAAACGAAGGAAATGTTGATCGTAATGAGAAAAGGAGCATCAAAATGAAGGAAATATGCATCGAAACGAAGGAAATGTTGATCGTAACGAGAAAATGAGAATTAAAATGAAGGAAATATTCATCGAAACGAAGGAAATGTTGAACGTAATGAGAAAAGGAGCATCAAAATGAAGGAAATATGCATCGAAATAAAAGAAATATTGATTATAACGAGAAAAAGAGCATCAAAATGAAGGAAATATGCATCGAAACGAAGGTAATATTGATTGTAAAGATAAAATGAGAAACAGAACGAAGGAAATATGCAACGAAATGAAGAAAATATTGATCGTAACGAGAAAGCGAGCATCAAAAAGAAGGAAATCTGCATCGAAACGAATGAAATGTTGATCGTAACGAGAAAAGGAGCATCAAAATGAAGTAAATATGCTTCGAAAAGAAGGAAATGCTGATCGTAACAAGAAAATGAGCATCAAAATGAAGGAAATATGCATCGAAACGAAGGAAATATTGATCGTAACGAGAAAATGAGCATTAAAATGAAGGAAATATTCATCGAAACGAAGGAAATATTGATCGTAACGAGAAAATGAGCATAAAAAGAAGGAAATCTGCATCGAAACGAATGAAATGTTGATCGTAACGAGAAAAGGAGCAACAAAATGAAGGAAATATGCATCGAAACTAAAGAAATGTTGATCGTAACGAATGAGCATTAAAATGAAGGAAATATTCATCGAAACGAAGGAAATGTTGATCGTAATGAGAAAAGGAACATCAAAATGAAGTAAATATGCATCGAAACGAAGGAAATGCTGATCATAACGAGAAAATGAGCATTAAAATGAAGGAAATATTCATCGAAACGAAGGAAATGTTGATCGTAATGAGAAAAGGAGCATCAAAATGAAGGAAATATGCATCGAAACGAAGGAAATGTTGATCGTAACGAGAAAATGAGAATTAAAATGAAGGAAATATTCATCGAAACGAAGGAAATGTTGAACGTAATGAGAAAAGGAGCATCAAAATGAAGGAAATATGCATCGAAATAGAAGAAATATTGATTATAACGAGAAAAAGAGCATCAAAATGAAGGAAATATGCATCGAAACGAAGGTAATATTGATTGTAAAGATAAAATGAGAAACAAAACGAAGGAAATATGCAACGAAATGAAGAAAATATTGATCGTAACGAGAAAACGAGCATCAAAAAGAAGAAAATCTGCATCGAAACGAATGAAATGTTGATCGTAACGAGAAAAGGAGCAACAAAAAGAAGTAAATATGCATCGAAACAAAGGAAATGCTGATCGTAACAAGAAAATGAGTATCAAAATGAAGGAAATATGCATCGAAACGAAGGAAATATTGATCGTAACGAGAAAATGAGCATTAAAATGAAGGAAATATTCATCGAAACGAAGGAAATATTGATCGTAACGAGAAAACGAGCATAAAAAAGAAGGAAATCTGCATCGAAACGAATGAAATGTTGATCGTAACGAGAAAAGTGTTGGATTGTATACTAAAAGTCTAGCTTTAGTATGGACAATGTTATAACAATATTTGAAATGAGAATCATTGATCAAATGATTGCATCTTATAATTTATTTTATATGCATGATGCAATAGTCCATTTACTTTATACTGTAGATAATATGTTGTGCGACAACACGCAGAAGATCATATTATCGATTTCCTTATAAAGTATAAACAGATGCTCACAACTGAGATAGACGGGGACTCTCTATCGGTATGGTTGTAGTGTGGTTTGGTATTAGCTTGTCTTGGCTATAGAATCACATTAGTGCACTTGTGTGTATTGAGCAGGACCGCCTGAGATCGTTCGACTTATACTGACTTATAGAAGAACTTGATCTCTGTTATTATGAAAGTTCGTGCTCTTAATCCCTATACAATAATCTCGACACGTAGGGCAGTATGTATTTCTTTGATTCATCAATGGGTGAGATTTATATGTATTAAATCAACAAACTCGGTGAGTTGGGAAGTAGTGTTGTATCTATGGTGTGCTGTTGATTGTAGAAGGAATCCATGTCCGTCATAGGTTGATGATGTCCCCTTGAGGAGCTCATAAGGTTTATCATGTAAATCTTGCAAGTGGATTAATTTCCGGCATGATAAAAAGATTGAGTGGTACTACTCTCGGACGAGATATTAATTAATTTGAGTTGTCAGTAACTTAATTAATTAATGGACATTGTATATCTTAAACATGGGGAGACTATCGGGCTTATAATAAGAAGGAGCCCAGAACATAATTTTGGGATTGGACGGGTAGTGCAGTAATAATATTTTAGTGGACTATATTATTATTATTGGATTTAATTAAAAGCTTTGGGCTAAGCTTGGTTAATTAAATTCAATTGAGGCCCAGCCCAATTTCTCCTCCTGGTCCCTGCTGTAGCCCAAGTATATAAGTCATCTCAGTTCCTGTTAAACCTAAGTCAGTGCCTCATTTTGACATACGGGAGAGAACAGAGAGCAGATTGAGAGAACTCTGGGGATTGTTGACCACCCAACACCAGAGTTGACTTTGGGACATACGGTAGAAGATCAGAGGTGTTCTTCACTGCTGTTCATCCTCTACATCGACCCAGAAGTACGGTAAATGATTTAATTACTTCCGCTGGTTCCGTTTATCTGAAATCCTAACGATCACGTTTGGACCACACGATCCAATTGCCCAACAATTGGTATCAGAGCGTTGGTTTCGTGGTGAAACGTGAGACGTAGGTAGGTTGTGATTATATGATTATTGATTTAATCTGGAATAATCGCATATTAGTAATCATGTTATGTTATTGATTATTTTGATTATGTGATTATGTTAATTAATCTGTAAATAATCTCATGGGTTCTGTAATAGTGTTCATTGGTGTTTGTTGGTGAATCGTACACTGGAAAACATACACTTTTGACTTTTGTTGGTAATTGATTACACTGTTCACTCTTATGACATCACACAAACACACCATTGTTGGGTGGACATCCGGATGAACCTGAACCAAGTCAGTCACGGTGGCGCATTCACGCTGACTTTGGTCGAGTCCAGTCAGATCCGGCGGCGCGTCCGCGACGATGCTGGAGGCGTGGTGTACGGCGGTCAGGCCAGGCCACGAGCGACTTTCGAGTGACGGGCGATCGGGGACGGTCTGCACTGCTGTGGTGTTTGGCGGCAGTCTTGGCTGATCGACGGCGACATCATGGGCGACGTTGTCGGGGTAGATCGCTGGACCAACACTGATGAAGGCGGGCCTCGGCAGTGCAGTTCGAATGGCGATGCGTCGCCTAGTTTCTGCAACTGCTTATGGCGGCGCGGTGGCGGATGTGGGAAGCGACTCTCCAGTAGAGTCTTCAATGGTTCTCGGTCGATCCGTTGCGATCTCTTGATGAGACGGGATGGAGGCTTGGCGAGCGTGGCTGAATCATTGTCGCGGGCCAGCGAGTTCTCCGGGGTAGTCGTCTGGAGTTACCAGTTATGAGCGCGGCTGATGCGCACTCGGGCGAGTCTGTTGTGCGTCGTTTCCGGTGAGGTGTTGTCGTGGCGGGCCGTCGGTGGCAGTACGCGGTCGGTGGCATCACGCTGTCGGTAGGCTGACGTCTCGGTCGGTGGGCTGACATCTCGATCTGTGGCAGCACTCGGTCGGTGGCCGATCCTGCGCGCGCTGCTGGTACGCTGAGGGTGCGCTGATGATGCGACACCGGTGGTCTGCGCGGTGGGCTCCGGCCGGCAAGCTTCAGCGGCGTGGCATCGAGGAAGGAGAGTTGCGGCTGGCAGGTTATAGGGCAGCGATGATAATAGCTGTTGGGCCCAAAAATATTTTTTTGTTGTTTTGGGCCTTGTCTTCATGGGTTGTCTCTGCAGCTGGGCCTTACATTTTAATTAAATGGTTTTGGGCTGAGCTTTTGGGCCCAATTTTAATTAAATGGTAATGGCCTGTTGGACTAATTTATTTTAATTAATTGTGGGTATTATGTTGGGCCTGAGTTAAATATTGGGCTAGACCTTAATGAATAAATTGGCAGGGTAAATGGGCTTAATTATTTTATTAATGGGTTGCTCATTTATGCTAATAAAGTTTGGGTCAGCTGGGCCTATTTAATTGATCCAATATTTTAAGCGATTAATTAATGATATATAACTGATTTAATTGTTTTAACTTGACAATTAATTGTTATATATGAAAGGCATGTTCTATGTGATTTATTTATTTAAATTGCTGTTAATAGAAGCATTTCTAAGTTGTATATTTTATTTCTGAATATTATATGCATGTTAAAAACCCTCGGTGTTAAATAACTAAGTGGGAGAGGGGATTGGTAATAAATTCCCGCGGCCTCCATTATTGGTTTGTAAGTGATGTGAGTAAACTTGCGTGTTGGCATAGGCCTTCCTCCCTAACGGATGAGTTTATTCACGGATCACTGGTACAGACTTCATAAATAATTATTGTTTGTAATGTGGCACATAAACTTGCGTGTTGGCATAGGCCTTCCTCCCTAACGGATGAGTTTGTGTGCGGTACACTGGTACAAACTTATAATTGATGATTGTAGGAAGCTACCCGAGCGCGTGTGTACTTCTCAAACTGTAAGGCACATAAGCTCGCGCAGTGGACTTGGGATCAAATAATGGTGTACACTTAGGTGTAAATAATTAGTATCCTCCCCAACGGAGTCACTGCTATTATTTGCATGGCTAAAGAGTAACCGACTATTAATTATTTTGTCATAAAGTTAGGTTGACAAATGAAATTAATGGGTAAAACTTTCTCTTGTAAATATTCGGGTTTGTAAACGTCCACACTAACGTGGCTTGCAGACTCACGGTGCTTGAGATGTTGGTGAATTTTATTTTATATTGTTTTGAGGGAAACAATATAAAAGGATAAAATTCGAAGTTTTGATCAGTAAATTTAATCGTGATTCTCTGTATTTCGAATAGTTTTAGTCTCACTAATTGTTAACTAAAAGAAATTATATTTACTTGTCCAAATTAACTGATTAGAAAAGAATCTTAATTTTGAAATTTACTGCTTAAGAAAATACATGTGTTCTCTCAAAGGACGGCTCATGATGCCTATTAAAGTCTTTAGTGAAGAGATGAGAGGATCATAGAAATATGATGAACTCATGTAACTCTTCAGATACTTGAGTAATTTAAAAGGCGCAAGATCATGATAGAATTTGATGAATGAATTGGAAAAGCTTGGAATAGAAATTGAAAGGGAAACCTAGATCAATTTATTCTTCACAATTTGCCTGGATGTTTTGAGCAAGTTCTACCTGAAATACGAGAGATTGTATATGGTGGGAAACTTCTAACAAAACATGTGGCAAAAGAAAACCATTTTTCATCATGATGTGAACAAGTTTAATACCTTATTTACTAATGGTTTAAACATGATTAGTGATGGCATCTACTGACACGAAGTATGTAGATACTGGAATCACTAAATGTTTATCACTGAGTAAGGATAAGATTGTTAATAACATGGGTAAAACTACAAAGATAGTGGCTATTGCAGTGGGAGTTGTTTATTTATCTCATGATAAGAATAAACGATTGATTATGAGAAATTGTCTTTTCATACGTTTCATAGAAAGAATTTAATTTCAGTTTCTATGCATTAACGGATGGATACTTTATTTCATTTAAATGACATGGTCATAGTAATGAGGAATGAGGCTATAATTCGTTAAAGTACGTTGGAGGATAAAAAGTATACTCTTGAATCATGTACATCCCACAGATGCAATAAATAGTAATTAAATAATGCATCTTCTAATATGAGTAAGAGAAAGGAACCTTCGGAGATGAACTAAACATACATTTGGCGTCTATGACTAATTCATTTTACTTGAGTAGGATTCAAAAGTTGATAGCCGATAGACCTAAGGTTTATCTGAAGTGGAAACTATCAAACTTGCGAGTCCTGCTTGAAAGTAAAAATGATTAACTGCCTTTTCAAGGCTGTGGGGTGTAGAGCCAAAGATATATATGTTGGAATTAGTTCATTCTGATTCAAGCGAACCTAATATTATCCAGGCGAGAGGTGGTTATGAATATTCGGACATTATTCAGGATACCAACATATTTATATGATGCACTGCATGTCTAAGTTCTTTAATTAAAGAATTGCAAGGCTGGTGCAGTGAAGCGTCATGGAAAATATATTAAGTCATTACCATTTAATCGTGATGGTGAATACCTCTTAGGATAGTTAGGAGCTATTGATCAAAAGTTGAGATTAAATCTCAAGTTGACTACATCGGGTATTCCCCAGCTGAATGGTGTGGTGGGTAGAAGGTATTAACTCTTATGATTATGATTAGATAGATGATGAATTATTTAGAATAATTAAATTCATTTTATGGATATGCCCTAGATACAGTAATTCGTGAAACGTTTGTCTGTATATGGGATATTCTAGAAAAATGGATAGTGATTTATTTAGTCCAAAAAGATCGAAGGGTAATTGTTAACACAATAACCAGATTTTTGGAAAAGGACTATGTAATAAATCACAAGCCCATGTATAAGTTGTTCTAAAGGAAGTGAGAGGAAAACACTAAGTATA
The DNA here is from genome assembly GCA_023678885.1 of Pogostemon cablin. NCBI lineage: Eukaryota > Viridiplantae > Streptophyta > Magnoliopsida > Lamiales > Lamiaceae > Pogostemon > Pogostemon cablin. The sequence goes on along the minus strand of JAHCLQ010000940.1, from coordinate 8,955 downwards.
AGTACCAAGTGTACAAGAGGATATACCACAAGGTAAACTGCATCGCGTGTCACGTCTGATACACAATTACATGTAGTGCCTTGTCGTAGTGGGAGGGTTGTGTGACAACTCATAAATATATGTTTGGGAGAGTCGTGAGACTTGATCCCTAGTGAACATGGTATTATCCCACGGATACGACATAGCACTACAAGATGAAAATGCGGAATCTTAGTAAGTTGCATTGAACGTTGAAATAGAATCTACGGATTCTATATTAAGTCTGGGAACTTGTATGACCACTAAATGGTGTAAAAACCATTGCAAGTGATCATAGGAAATAAAAGAGGATCATACGGAAAGGTGAAAATCTTGGAAGCAAAGCTTGTTGCGAAAAGATGTACTCAGAAAGAAATGGTTCGATTATGAGGGAACATATTCGCTGGTAGCTATGCTTAAATTGATCCGGATTCTTTTATTTATTGCTGCTCATATTAAATTATGAGGGACAGCAAATAGATGTCAAGACAGATTTCCTGATTAGAAGTCTTGAGGAAAACATCTATGTGAAGCAACCAGAGTAATTCATTGCAAAGTACTAATAGCATTTTGATAGTAAGCTTAAAAGTGTCCAGCGATGGACTAAAGCAAGCTTTAAGATTGTGAAACATCTGTTTTGATTAGATAATCCAGTGGCATGGATTTAAATCAATGAGAGGATGAGTCTTGTGTATTGTAAAGAGTGACGGAAACGTGGTGGTATTTCTTGGACTATATGTAGATAGTATCTTGCTCATTGGAGACAATGAAAGAGTATTATCGGGCGTATGGGTACGGTTATTAAAGCGGTAGATATGAAGGACTTAAGAAAAGTAAAATATATCCTTTTGATCACGGTAATACGGATCATATGAAAGGATGTTATGCTTATCTCAAGTTTCATAAATGATACAATCCATACTCGTTTAGCATGTGAATTTATCTTATTGGATGTGTCTTGAGACATAAATGAAGATAAAGGAGATGAAAGCGGTTCCTTATGCTTTGGCAAATAAGGAAGCTTAATCTAAAGAATGCTATGAACGAGATTGGATATTTGTTTTGCTGAATGCATGAACAGTGGGTATCAACGTAACCCGGAACAAGAATGATGAACTGTGGTAAGATATATATGAAGTGCCTGAGAAGGACTGGTTATCATATATACACTTACTGGACAGATTCACTGCTTCTTGTGGATTACGTAGATTCGGATTTTTAGTCAGATTGGACGGCAGTAAATTCTCCTTAAAGGTTATGTGTTTAATCTTAGGAAGTAGAGTCATAATGTGGAGGAGTGTTATATAGAAATATATTTCAGACTCCGGACTCCATCATGGAAAGATGATGAATTGGAGCCTATGAGGCAGCCAAAGTATCTATATGACTCTAGAAACTTCAAGATAGACTTTGAAGTGTTTCTAAGTTTGCCCAAGGATACCACAATTTATATTGATGATATTGGTGCAGTTGCAAACTTGAAGGAATCACGAGTCCATAAGGCAATTAAACACATGGAGTGCGAGTACCACCTGTTACGAGAAATCGTATGATGAGGGGAAGGTTGTTGTCGCCTAGATTGCATCGGATGATGACCTAGTAAACCATTTACAAGGACCTTAAGGCGAGAGCTTTTAATGGTCGTGTAGTGGGAGTAGGAATCAGATGTATGGCAGAAGGCATGACAGCATAGTCTTTTAGTACAAGTGGGAGATTGTTGGATTGTATACTAAAAGTCTAGCTTTAGTATGGATAATGTTATAACAATATTTGAAATGAGAATCATTGATCAAATGATTGCATCTTATAATTTATTTTATATGCATGATGCAATAGTCCATTTACTTTATACTGTAGATAATATGTTGTGCGACAACACGCAGAAGATCATATTATCGGTTTCCTTATAAAGTATAAACAGATGCTCACAACTGAGATAGACAGGGACTCTCTATCGGTATGGTTGTAGTGTGGTTTGGTATTAGCTTGTCTTGGCTATAGAATCACATTAGTGCACTTGTGTGTATTGAGCAGGACCGCCTGAGATCGTTCGACTTATACTGACTTATAGAAGAACTTGATCTCTGTTATTATGGAAGTTCGTGCTCTTAATCCCTGTACAATAACCTCGACACGTAGGGCAGTATGTATTTCTTTGATTCATCAATGGCTGAGATTTATATGTATTAAATCAACAAACTCGGTGAGTTGGGAAGTAGTGCTGTATCTATGGTGTGCTGTTGATTGTAGAAGGAATCCATGTCCGTCATAGGTTGATGATGTCCCCTTGAGGAGCTCATAAGGTTTATCATGTAAATCTTGCAAGTGGATTAATTTCCGGCATGATAAAAAGATTGAGTGGTACTACTCTCGGACGAGATATTAATTAATTTGAGTTGTCAGTAACTTAATTAATTAATGGACATTGTATATCTTAAACATGGGGAGACTATCGGGCTTATAATAAGAAGGAGCCCAGAACATAATTTTGGGATTGGACGGGTAGTGCAATAATAATATTTTAGTGGACTATATTATTATTATTGGATTTAATTAAAAGCTTTGGGCTAAGCTTGGTTAATTAAATTCAATTGAGGCCCAGCCCAATTTCTCCTCCTGGTCCCTGCTGTAGCCCAAGTATATAAGTCATCTCAGTTCCTGTTAAACCTAAGTCAGTGCCTCATTTTGACATACGGGAGAGAACAGAGAGCAGATTGAGAGAACTCTGGGGATTGTTGACCACCCAACACCAGAGTTGACTTTGGGACATACGGTAGAAGATCAGAGGTGTTCTTCACTGCTGTTCATCCTCTACATCGACCCAGAAGTACGGTAAACGATTTAATTGCTTCCGCTGGTTCCGTTTATCTAAAATCCTAACGATCACGTTTGGACCACACGATCCAATTGCCCAACAAAAAGGAGCATCAAAATAAAGTAAATGTGCATCGAAACGAAGGAAGTGCTGATCGTAACAAGAAAAGGAGCATCAAAATGAAGGAAATATGCATCGAAACGAAGGAAATGCTGACCGTAACGTGAAAATGAGCATTAAAATGAAGGAAATATTCATCGAAACGAATTAAATATTGATCGTAATGAGAAAACGAGCATAAATAAGAAGGAAATCTGCATCGAAACGAAGGAAATGTTGATCGTAACGAGAAAAGGAGCAACAAAATGAAGGAAATATGCATCGAAACGAAAGAAATATTGATCGTAACGAGAAAATGAGCATTAAAATAAAGGAAATATTCATTAAAACGAAGAAAATGTTGATCGTAATGAGAAAAGGAGCATCAAAATGAAGTAAATATGCATTGAAACGAAGGAAATGTTGATCATAACGATAAAATGAGCATTAAAATGAAGGAAATATTCATCGAAACGAAGGAAATGTTGATCGTAATGAGAAAAGGAGCATCAAAATGAAGGAAATATGCATCGAAACAAAAGAAATATTGTTCATAATGAGAAAAACAGCATCAAAATGAAGGAAATATGCATCGAAACGAAGGTAATGTTGTTCGTAAAGATAAAATGAAATGAAGGAAATATGCAATGAAATGAAGGGAATATTGATCGTAACGAGAAAAGGAGCATCAAAATGAAGTAAATATGCTTCGAAACGAAGGAAATGCAGATCGTAACGAGAAAATGAGCATCAAAATGAAGGAAATATGCATCGAAACGAAGGAAATATTGATCGTAACTAGAAAATGAGCATTAAAATGAAGGAAATATGCATAGAAACGAATGAAATGTTGATAGTAAAGAAAATGAGAATCAAAACGAAGGAAATATGCATCGAAACGAAGGAAATATTGATGGTAACGAGAAAATGAGCATCAAAAAGAAGGAAATCAGCATCGAAACGGAGGAAATGTTGATCGTAACGAGAAATGGAGCATCAAAATGAAGTAAATATGCATCGAAATGAAGGAAATATTGATCGTAACGAGAAAAGGAGCATCAAAATGAAGGAAATATACATCGAATCGAAGGAATGTTGATCGTAACAAGAAAATGAGCATTAAAATGAATGAAATATTCATCGAAACGAAGGAAATGTTGATCATAACGAGAAAAGGAGCAACAAAATGAAGGAAATATGCATCGAAACGAAGGAAATATTGATCGTATCGAGAAAAGGAGTATCAAAATGAAGTAAATATGCATTGAAACGAAGGAAATGCAGATCGTAACGAGAAAAGGAGCATCAAAATGAAGGAAATATGCATCGAAACGAAGGAAATGTTGATCGTAACGAGAAAATGAGCATCAAAATGAAGGAAATATGCATCGAAACGAATGAAATATTGAGAGTAAAGAAAATGAGAATAAAAACGAGGGAAATATGCATCGAAACGAAGGAAATATTGATGGTAACAAGAAAACGAGCATCAAAAGAAGGAAATCTGCATCGAAACGAAGGAAATGTTGATCGTAACGAGAAAAGGAGCATCAAAATGAAGTAAATATGCTTCGAAACGAAGAAAATATTGATCGTAACGAGAAAACGAGCATAAAAAATAAGGAAATCTGTATCGAAACGAAGGAAATGTTGATCGTAACGAGAAAAGGAGCATCAAAATGAAGTAAATATGCATCGAAACGAAGGAAATATTGATCGTAACGAGAAAATGAGCATTAAAATGAAGGAAACATGCATCGAAATGAATGAAATGTTGATCGTAAACAGAAAATGAGAATCAAAACGAAGGAAATATGCATCGAAACGAAGGAAATATTGATGGTAACGAGAAAACAAGCATCAAAAAGATGGAAATCGGCATCGAAACGAATGAAATGTTGATCATAACGAGAAAGGGACCATCAAAATGAAGTAAATATGCATCGAAACGAAGGAAATATTGATTGTAACGAGAAAAGGAGCATTAAAATGAAGGAAATATTCATCGAAACGAAGGAAATGTTGATCGTAATGAGAAAAGAAACATCAAAATGAAGGAAATATGCATCGAAACGAAGGAAATGTTGATCGTAACGAGAAAATGAGCATTAAAATGAAGGAAATATTCATCGAAACGAAGGAAGTATTGATCGTAATGAGAAAAGGAGCATCAAAATGAAGGAAATATGCATCGAAACAAAAGAAATATTGATTATAACGAGAAAAAGTGCATCAAAATGAAGGAAATATGTATCGAAAGGAAGGTAATGTTGATTGTAAAGATAAAATGAGAAACAAAACGAAGGAAATATGCAACGAAATGAAGGAAATATTGATCGTAACAAGAAAACGAGCATCAAAAAGAAGGAAATCTGCATCGAAACGAATGAAATGTTGATCGTAACGAGAAAATGAGCATCAAAATGAAGTAAATATGCATCGAAATGAAGGAAATGCTGATCGTAACAAGAAAATGAGCATCAAAATGAAGGAAATATGCATCGAAACGAAGGAAATATTGATCGTAACGAGAAAATAAGCATTAAAATGAAGGAAATATTCATCGAAACGAAGGAAATATTGATCGTTATGAGAAAACGAGCATAAAAAAGAAGGAAATCTGCATCGAAACGAATGAAATGTTGAACGTAATGAGAAAAGGAGCATCAAATTGAAGTAAATGTGCATCGAAACGAAGGAAATGCTGATCGCAACAAGAAAAGGTGCATCAAATGAAGGAAATATGCATGGAAACGAAGAAAATATTGATCGTAACGAGAAAATGAGCATTAAATGTAGGAAATATTCATCGAAACGAAGTAAATAGTGATCGTAATGAGAAAACGAGCATAAAAAAGAAGGAAATCTGCATCGAAATGAATGAAATGTTGATTGTAACGAGAAAATGAGCATCAAAATAAAGTAAATATGCATCAAAACGAAGGAAATGCTGATCGTAATGAGAAAATGAGCATCAAAATGAAGGAAATATGCATCGAAACGAAGGTAATATTGATCGTAAAGAGAAAATGAGAATCAAAACACATGAAATATGCATCGAAACAAAGGAAATATTGATCGTAACGAGAAAACGAGCATCAAAAAGAAGGAAATTTGCATCAAAACGAATGAAATGTTAATCGTAACGAGAAAAGGAACATCAAAATGAAGTAAATATGCATCGAAACAAAGGAAATGCTTATCGTAACGAGAAAATGAGCATCAAAATGAAGGAAATATGCATCGAAACGAAGGAAATATTGATCGTAATGAGAAAATGAGCATAAAAATGAAGGAAATATTCATCTAAACGAAGTAAATATCGATTGTAACGAGAAAACGAGCATCAAAAAGAAGAAAATCTGCATCGAAGCTAATGAAATGTTGATCGTAACGAGAAAAGGAGCATCAAAATAAAGTAAATATGCATTAAAACGAAGGAAATGCTGATCGTAACGAGAAGAAGCATCAAAATGAAGGAAATATTCATCGAAACGAAGGAAATGTTGATCGTAACGAGAAAATGAGCATCAAAATGAAGGAAATATGCATCGAAACTAAGGAAATATTGATCGTAACGAGAAAATGAGCATTAAAATGAAGGAAATATGCATTGAAACGAAGGAAATGTTGATCGTAACGAGAAAATGAGCATTAAAATGAAGGAAATATTCATCGAAACGAAGGAAATGTTGATCGTAATGAGAAAAGGAGCATCAAAATGAAGGAAATATGCATCGAAACAAAAGAAATATTGATCATAACGAGAAAAAGAGCATCAATATGAAGGAAATATGCGTCGAAACAAAGGTAATGTTGATCGTAAAGATAAAATGGGAATCAAAACGAAGGAAATATGCAACGAAATGAAGGAAATATTGATCGTAACGAGAAAATGAGCATCAAAAAGAAGGAAATCTGCATCGAACCGAATGAAATATTGATCATAACGAGAAAAGGATCATCAAAATGAATTAAATATGCATCGAAACGAAGGAAATGCTGATCGTAACAAGAAAAAGAGCATCAAAATGAAGGAAATATGCATTGAAACGAAGGAAATATTGATCTTAACGAAAAATGAGCATTAAAATGAAGGAAATATTCATCGAAACGAAGGAAAAATTGATCGTAACGAGAAAATGAGCATAAAAAAGAAGGAAATTCTGCATCGAAACGAATGAAATGCTGATTGTAACGAGAAAAGGAGCATCAAAATGAAGTAAATGTGCATCGAAACGAAGGAAATGTTGATCGTAACAAGAAAAGGAGCATCAAAATGAAGGAAATATGCATCGAACGAAGGTAATATTGATCGTAACGAGAAAATGAGCATTAAAATAAAGGAAATATTCATCGAAACGAAGGAAATGTTGATCGTAATGAGAAAAGGAGCATCAAAATGAAGGAAATATGCATCGAAACAAAAGAAATATTGTTCATAATGAGAAAAAGAGCATCAAAATGAAGGAAATATGCATCGAAACAAAGGTAATGTTGTTCGTAAAGATAAAATGAAATGAAGGAAATATGCAATGAAATGAAGGAAATATTGATCGTAACGAGAAAAGGAGCATCAAAATGAAGTAAATATGCTTCGAAACGAAGGAAATGCAGATCGTAACGAGAAAATGAGCATCAAAATGAAGGAAATATGCATCGAAACGAAGGAAATATTGATCGTAACTAGAAAATGAGCATTAAAATGAAGGAAATATGCATAGAAACGAATGAAATATTGATAGTAAAGAAAATGAGAATCAAAACGAAGGAAATATGCATCGAAACGAAGGAAATATTGATGGTAACGAGAAAATGAGCATCAAAAAGAAGGAAATCTGCATCGAAACGGAGGAAATGTTGATCGTAACGAGAAATGGAGCATCAAAATGAAGTAAATATGCATCGGAATGAAGGAAATATCGATCGTAACGAGAAAAGGAGCATCAAAATGAAGGAAATATACATCGAATCGAAGGAATGTTGATCGTAACAAGAAAATGAGCATTAAAATGAATGAAATATTCATCGAAACGAAGGAAATGTTGATCATAACGAGAAAAGGAGCAACAAAATGAAGGAAATATGCATCGAAACGAAGGAAATATTGATCGTATCGAGAAAAGGAGTATCAAAATGAAGTAAATATGCATTGAAACGAAGGAAATGCAGATCGTAACGAGAAAAGGAGCATCAAAATGAAGGAAATATGCATCGAAACGAAGGAAATGTTGATCGTAACGAGAAAATGAGCATCAAAATGAAGGAAATATGCATCGAAACGAATGAAATATTGAGAGTAAAGAAAATGAGAATAAAAACGAGGGAAATATGCATCGAAACGAAGGAAATATTGATGGTAACAAGAAAACGAGCATCAAAAGAAGGAAATCTGCATCGAAACGAAGGAAATGTTGATCGTAACGAGAAAAGGAGCATCAAAATGAAGTAAATATGCTTCGAAACGAAGAAAATATTGATCGTAACGAGAAAACGAGCATAAAAAATAAGGAAATCTGTATCGAAACGAAGGAAATGTTGATCGTAACGAGAAAAGGAGCATCAAAATGAAGTAAATATGCATCGAAACGAAGGAAATATTGATCGTAACGAGAAAATGAGCATTAAAATGAAGGAAACATGCATCGAAATGAATGAAATGTTGATCGTAAACAGAAAATGAGAATCAAAACGAAGGAAATATGCATCGAAACGAAGGAAATATTGATGGTAACGAGAAAACAAGCATCAAAAAGTTGGAAATCGGCATCGAAACGAATGAAATGTTGATCATAACGAGAAAGGGACCATCAAAATGAAGTAAATATGCATCGAAACGAAGGAAATATTGATTGTAACGTGAAAATGAGCATTAAAATGAAGGAAATATTCATCGAAACGAAGGAAATGTTGATCGTAATGAGAAAAGAAACATCAAAATGAAGGAAATATGCATCGAAACGAAGGAAATGTTGATCGTAACGAGAAAATGAGCATTAAAATGAAGGAAATATTCATCGAAA